>JACMZG010000079.1:242763-265944 GCA_018340805.1 Microvelia longipes
ATCTGAAATAATACTGTAGGCGCTGAATAAAACTGTTGATTTCTAAATAATACTGTAGGGCTGTGAATTAAAACTGTGATTGTTAAATAAAAACTATAGGCTGTGAACTAAAACTGTGATCTCAATAAAATTAATACTGTAGGCTGTGAATAAAACTGTGATCTTGTAAATAAAACTGTTAGGCTGTGAATAAAAACTGTGATCTGAAAATACTGTAGGCTGTGAAATAAACTGTTGGATCTGTAAATAATACTGTAGGCTGTGATAAAACTGTGATCTGCTAAATACTTAGGCTGTGAATAACTGTGCTGTGCTGTAATATTACTGTGATCTCTAAATAATACTGTAGGCTGTGAATAAAACTGTGATCTGTAAATAAAACTATAGGCTGTGCATAAAACTGTGATCTCTAAATAATACTGTAGGCTGTGCGATAAAACTGTGATCTCTAAATAATACTGTAGGCTTGAATAAACTGTGACTGTAATAAACTGTAGGCTGTGATAAACTGTGATCTGTAAAAAAACTGTAGTGTGCATAAACTGTGATCTGTAAATTAAAACTGTAGGCTGTGAATAAAACTGTGATCTGTAAATAAAACTGTATAGGCTGTGCATAAAACTGTGATCTGTAAATAATACTGTAGGCTGTGCATAAACTGTGATCTGTAAAATAATACTGTAGGCTGTGAATAAAATGTGGTCTCTAAATAATACTGTAGGTGTGAATAAACTGTGTCTTCATATATCTTAAATATATGAAAAGAGCACGTTGATTTTATAGAGAAGTTTGTTTGCGATTATTTACATCTTTATTAAAAATTTTTATTTTAAATAAATACGTGTGCCAAAATGTTTGAAATTTATGAGATAGATTTAATTATATATATTAAAGTTGGGGCAGTGGTGGGACTTGACAGTATAGTTGTTTTAATTTTGTTTTATATGTTTTGGGTTATATCTCTGGTCTGCTCAGTGCTCTCGTACCTAAATCTTTATGTTTATCAGTTTTTCCGTGTCTACGGCACTGATGATGACCTAGGGTTAAAAGCACTTTGCGTCATTTGTTAGACGAAGTTATCTGTAGAGGGACTCTTTACTTCGTTTCTTTACGATATCAGTTGGTTTCAGTAGTGCTATAGGGTAGGGAGTAGTATGAAGAGAGGTCCCTACCTCTTATTCTGCCATAGTTATTGGACTTTTGTACCAGAAGGACGGAACGGAAGTAAGCCCGCAAGCGGAAAGACCTCAAAGTGGTTATCTTAAAGTCGTTGGCATTCAGAACTATACAGACCGTTCAGATCAATCAGACCATCTGCAGAATTTGACAAATAACTTAATTATGACGTTGAAGAACTAAGGTGAGGTTAATGGAGTTCATCTAATAAAGAGAAGAAGTCTCTCCACAAAAATATATTCTTTATAGTAAGAGCTTTCACCTAACAAGAGGTCATCATCAGAGAGTCTATTTTTGATATCTGATCTATTAAGACATATCTCACCCTCTTCTTTATTCAACGGCTAGCATGCGATGGTCTCTTGTTAGGTTGAAGCGCTTGGCTATAAAGAAATATATTTTTGTGTAGAGACTTCTTCCTCTTTTATTTATTATTTATGACGTCGTCGCTATAATAAAAATTAAGTTTATTTTACTCTACACTTATGGTCATAACGAGCCTTATGGTCGCGAGGGGGGCTGCTGAGACGAGGCGATGAAATTCGCAAATAACTGGTAACATATCATGTAAAACAAATAATTATACAAATGAAGAACAATAGGCAATATAGCCATACTATTGTAGTAACAATAGTTACTTTGGCCAATATGGCCAAATAGTTATAATATGGCCAAATATTACTACGGCCAATATGGCCAAATAGTTCCAGGACCGAAGACCCGTATTTTGTGACGTCGTTAACCAGGTTCACCATTAAATTTGTGCTCTTCGATCATACAATTTATATGTTCCCCCAAATTTTGAATTAGAATTTTATTGATCTTTGTAAGTATCAAATGAAGCAAAAATTAGGGATTCGCCGCGTCCTTGACCCTCTCTTATTAAGCAATGTACCAAATACAGCCCCCTTTGCACATCTGCAAATTTGAAATATGTCAAACTCTTCAAATAGTTTTTGAAGTAGTTCTGTAATTTTGCCAGAAAGTGATAAATTTAAAGGTTGATCAAAGTAAAAGACAAATAATGCAATGATTATCAAAATATTTTTTAACAAAAATTTACAAATATTTACTATTCAAGCAATCTAGCGAGCGAAGCTAGGTTCTTCTTCTAGAATAACACGTATATTTATTACAATTTAGCCCGCTAAGCGAGCCTTTTTAAGGTATTTTTTAAGAGCTAGCCCTCATTGCATATGCTAGCATACATATTTATAGCAATCTAGCGAGCTATGTCCAATAGATCTATTGTCCATTGCAGTGGACAATAGTTGGGGAGTGGGGGGAAGTGAGCCCCTTTGTGCATTTTTTATGCATATTTTTAGTATTCTATAGTGAGTGAAACAAATTTTTTAATGCATCTAATTTATTATGTTAGCGAATGCAAAGATAATTAATGCTTACAATTAATATGTTAGCATTTTCTAACATGATAAATGCTTACATTTATTATGTTAACATTTTTTTACATAATAAATGCTTACATTTATTAAGTTAACATTTTTTTACATAATAAATGCTTTCATTTATTTCATACTTTTTACTATTATACATAAAATGTATACTATTAAATTTTAATATTTTTACAACTATGAGGGAATTTCACTGAAATCTACTTCGTCAGAGGGGACGACATTTTTCCAGAGGGTGATGCCCCCCCTAAGCCCCTACCCTGCCTTAACTTACTCTATCTAAATCAACCAATGTATCCAATTATATGTTTGGAAAGAGTTTGAATTTATTTTTGTTTTGCTTCCTTGCACTCTCTTCATAATACACCCTTCATTTTATAACCTGTTATACAGACTGTATAAACTTCTTAAAAACCTTCATCAAAATTAAATTTCTCTGATGACGTCAGCCCTCTGTTATCCGGCCCTTCTGCAGTATGAATCTTGTTTACAGAGGAGGATCTGTCAGGAAAACATAATTACATCTATTAATTATAATTACAATTTAATATAATCTATTAAACATAAAATATTAATCGTTTTAGGATCTAAAGGGGTAATGTAAAACTTACTTTTCCTACGATCTTTCAGCAGATTTAAAACACTACCAACATAATAAAACAAAATATACCTAAATAAATACACTTTATTTTGTCATCACAGTTTTCCCTTCCGTAGTGTGGGAAAGCGGTTTTCCCATTTTGTTGGCGACATTGGAATATCTATTTTTCGATAAAAGGAAAATAATTAATAAGATTACGCCACAGAATTCGGCTCTGACCTTCCATAAATTCCACAATTTAGGAGTTTAGATCTAAGAGTTGAAGAATAGCAACTTAGAATAATACTAATATAGAAGGAGCATAGGACCGTAAACACAATGTAATTCCACTGATAACACGAAAGCCGGTTGACTGGTGGTCTTTAAGTAGGGGTACCACCCTAACAACAAAACTTTATTTAAAAATGTGTTATAAATATCCACTAATGAAAAAAGATCTTAAGTAACGAATAAAATAACTTAAAAACCTTGCTACGTACTTAATACAATCGGTCTTAGATAGCAAAAGGAGATCGGAATACAAGAATCTACATTAAGTTGACGAGGACAACTAATAATATAATTTTAATTAGAAACGTTAAACTACAATTTAAAATGCTTAAAATTGTAAAGCACCGATATTTATATTAGTATTTTTATGAATAATCAATCATTCATAAAAATAATCAACTCAGTGCCTCGCACAAGCATTAGCTCATGCGCCTATACAATTATACATATACAAGTTTTTTTGTCTTTGTATTTAGCATGTTAAATTATTTTCTAAAAAAAATGTTTTTTTTTGTATGCTTAAAATTTTTTTATGTATGTATAAATAAATAAAAAAATTAATAATAGAGCGTAATAATTCAGCAACCGGAAGTATTGCCATTTTTTTATAAGAAATTGATATTGGGGATCCTTCTATATATAGTATTATCCTAAGAATAGCTAGAAGAAGGTTAAAATCGGATATTGTTATCCTTAAAGTTACTCTCCTTAATGCTTCATCATCCTTATTTCATTCATTATTGTTATTTAAGTTGGTAAACCTATTGAAAGTGGATAGAGGTGAAAAAACGTGAGCCACCTGTTGCTTCTGACCTATATCCTCCATAACGTCTAGTCCCTTCCTTTAATCAACTTGCCAGGTAGATAAGCTCTTTACTTGTAGTTTCCTATCTTTATAGGGTCTAGTTAGTCGAGGGTATGCCTCTTAGCCTTTTCAATATGAGTTCAAGTTGATATGCATATTTTGACATTACGTATTTGCCTTTTTAGCGATTAAACAGCTTCTTATTTGGTGAGTTAACATGTTTCTTTGTTGTCGAATTCTTGAAATTTGTTGAAAAATTGTATTTATGTTAGACAGTCGAAACTTGAACAACAATCAATCTTTAAGAGTAATTTTGCAATTGGGAAAATATTTGTATAAAGATATTTACCCGCAATAATGACGTAGGGACAATTTAAAGAAATAATACTACGCAGCAAATTGTTTTGATCTATTTGAGATTTGGTAACATGTAGATAACATGTAGCCATTTATTATAAGTCCATCATGTGTGCCAAGTTTCATCTCATTATCAGCATTACTTTTATTTTACGTATAACATACGTTTTTAAAAAATTGTGTAAAATCGAAAAATAATCCAATTATTACAAAATTGTTTACCTTTCCGTAATAATTATTTATTACACTGTTTTATATTATGGTGTACTTATGTGCACCAAGTTTCGTTTCAATACGACCAACATGGGTATACCATGTTTTTGTTGAATCATAAAAGTTAGCAGCATGGAGCGTGGTCAGTGCCAGGATGGGTGACCGTTGGGAATGAAACTGATGTATTTACCATCTGAGGACGAGCAAATCTGAGTTCGAAGACGTGTTGCAGTATTAATTTAACTACATGTATATTCCGAGTACGAGCGAAACAAGTCCGAAGTAGAAAGGATCCAATGTGACGAGGAAAAGGTACCTCGGTTCCTAGGTACCCCGTACCCGACTTTTTTCTGCAACAGCCTCCTATATCGCCCCTTACGTCTCATTGCCCCCGTAGAATCCAATAGGGGGTTGAGACCTTCGGAAAGTCTTGCATCATTTCCTTTTATTTTTAAGGATTTGTTATTGGTGCGTATAAAATGCACCACCCGGTAATAAAATGTTCCACCCGGTACATAAAATGTTCCATCCGGTACATAAAATGTTCCACTTAGTATATAAAGTGTTAGAAACTTCTCTTTGCCTTTATTAATTTAGTTCTTTTGCCTTCAAAGAAATTCGAGGAAACATTCCTAAAAGTCCTCTCAAGGTTACGCAAATCAACGTTAATTACAACCCTTTAATTTTTAGTATCAATGTCCGGACACTATTATAGAAACCTCCTGTCACCCGAGTCTATTAAATTTATCTGATGACGGCAACCCTCTGATATCCGGGCCCGTCTTCACTATGAATCTTGTTTACAGAGGAGGGGTCCGTTAGGGAAACATAATTACACCGCAACCTTTTTATGATCTAAAGGGATAAAGGAAAACTTACTTTTCCTACGATCTTTAATAAAGGGAATAACGCGATAAGGAAACTTCACTGACCCATGAACGTTGTATAAGGTAGAGAAATAGAAGCAAATAACCTCTCATCCCTAACAAAGTTATAGCAAAAAGCGTCAAACGCAGGTATATAACAAAGATAAACTCTCGCCGTGTTCTGAGTGGTTTATATCATGCTGTGTGTGTGTGTGTCACGAATAACTCACGCTAGAGAGATGAGACTTGGCACTAAAATCAAACATATATCTAGTTGTGCTGTCCAGAAGATGATATTCTTCAGACCAAGATAACCTATTTTTGCTGAGTCGTTTTTTAATAAAGAATTACATTCGCATTTTAGCGAATTACTATAGGAAAAAAACTAATAACGTACGGATTACGGTGAAGGGAGAATATGAAATGAAGTACGGGTGTTCAGATGTAACTCAATAATGTGCACCTCAGCATCCCTGATACTATAAAAGATAGTTAAACATTAAATCATTGTTCATTTCATTTTTATGAAATTCAACAGGCTAGGCTGAATTATGCTCATTTTTGGTCCAGTGCTCATCTGAAATCGATATTTCGAAAGGATAGTAATGGATTTAGGTTTTATGGCTAGTATAAAAACTTTTTACTCTTATAATTTCTTCGATCTAACCATTAGTTTGACCTCTGGAGAGCACTGAACCAAAAAATGGGCAAAACAACTTTCCAATATTATTCAACCCTAAATAATAACTTCGAATCCATTGGGGGATTGAAAAAAATCGCAGAAAGTAAAAAATTCTCATTCTTATCCATTAAATCCAGTCTTAAATGTATAGGTTCCTATTATTTTTCTGTTCTTTCTCTCCGTGCAACTCGAGCGAATTTTCTTAAAATGCGTAGTTTACGCATTTATGGCCCTTAACAGTAACCAGATATCCAACATTTTTATCTGCTAAAGTCCTCGAAATGTGTGAATGTGCGCCTTGACGTTTCTATTGAATTCGGTAATTTTCGAACGAATTTTCGGATCGGAATGAAACTTAGTACAATAATCGCCCTTTCAAATTTTTGAACCCACTTTTCTCTTCCTTTTCTCACTCGGTGAAAAGGTTCAGTATATCTATCCGACCTTCCACTGCCTGTCGAACTTTGTCTTTACATGAGCTGGAGGAAACGAAGACGTGGACTTATCTAAGACGCTATCAAACCCCGAATTTGAGCAACAGCTAAAGGAAACCACGTAAAAGCAAACCTGGGTTTGCCGGTCATAATTTCAAGGACTCCCGAGAGAACAATACAAGGGATAACCTTATATAAAGTCCTTCCCCGGCTTGATTTGAACCTTTGATCTCCAGGTCGTAAGGCGATTGCTCTACCACTGAGCTACCGGTCCTCGGTCCCAATTGTTTATTAAACGAACGTAAATGAGTTATAACCGTTCATTTACTCGAACGGTGCGCATATTTGTTTGTACGTGTTGCTATAACTGCCGTAAAATATGACTGATTTTGATCTAATTTGCTATACATGTAGAATTAACTACGTGTTAGAGCTGTGAAGTTTTTGGTTATATTCTAACTAAATATTTTTAAAAATCGAGTAAAAAAATCCTGTTTATATATTTTTAAAGCTTTTAAAAAGTTAAAAAAATATGTACCATGCTAAAAATTAAAAAAAAATGGCGGCTAAAATGGTAACCATAAAAAAATTAGATTAAAATGAATAATCATGAAATATATCGTTGGAAAGCTCTTGATCAGTAGAACAGAAAATGTTGTATACCAAATTACAAAAAATTCAACAGGACAGCCATAATTTTATATAACTGCCTAATTAACGCCCTAAAAACTAATTATATATACAAAATAGTTATTACTAATTTATACGAATTTTCAAGATAAAGATCGATTGTAATGTACTTAAGACACTTAGCGAGCGAAGCGAGAACTTTTTACAGTGCATTATTACTGATAACCGAAATCTTGCGAGCGAAGTGAGCCCTCTTTACTATGTAAAATTTTAAAAATATAATATAAAATATTATAATATATTTCCTCTAAATAATTCACTATGCATGAACGAGCTATTCTATATATGCCATTAGAATATATCCAATCTAGCGAGCGAAGCGTTTTTAATATGTAAAAATCATATATATACTCAATTAAGCGAGCCCATTTTTTATTTGTTTTATTATTAATAAAAAAATGAAACGAGCCCTTTATACTATGTATAATATGTATAATTATAAACATACGCAATTCAGCGAGCGAGGCGAGCCTTAATTAAATTTATTTTGTAAAACCCCACAGATTTCATCATAGACCGCCATAGATATTTGTGGTAGATAAAGCATTCGTTTGATGGTTTAATCGTTAAGATCATCTCGTAACAAATATATTCTTTTGTTTAGCTTTCTCCTAATACAAGTTCTCCAGACGCTTTTCGCGCCGCCATACTAAGTTTAAACGCGGGAAAGTTAACAAGTGTGTCTCAGATTTAGGGGGACCTCTACCAAGTAGAGGTCCGCCAAGTACCATTTATGAGAAATCGAGGTCTGAAAGGCACCAAAGTTCGCGTTACCCTGCCCTAAGTAAGTTTGCATTCTCTTATCTGTTTGTAATATCTTTTTACACTCTGTTCCAGGAGAGCGGTGGTGGGAGAGGTTTTATACCGGATGTGATGTCAGGAGGCGGTGGGGGTGGAGACGGTGGGGGTGGGGGCCCCCCACCCGAACCCTTCATGATAATGAGATCCAAAGCCCTCAACAGAAGAGTTGTCATCAATGTTGGTGGAGTCAAACATGAGGTAATAATTTTTTGTTGATGTAACATTAGTTTCCGTCTCTCCACTCATAATAACTAACTAATAAAAAAGTCGTATTTCAATCATTAACAGTCATCATCAGTGCCATTAAAAAAAATGAACAGTCATCAATGAATATTAAAAAAAAAATAGATCAGGAATCTATCAACGAGTCCAATAGTATAAACTACAGACAAACAAAACTTTTTCAAACTTGAAATAACATTAATTAATGGACGACAGAAGTATTTTTCTTCAGCGCTGAACAATGCATTTCTCGCTTAAGGTTTCGGTTAATGCTTTATAACTTCAGCACTTACTCAATAATTAAGCACAACTCGAAACTTATTTTTTTCTGTATTTTTTTTTAAAGAAATGTGCAAAAAACTTTAAAGAGTAACACTAACTGAGCTATAAACTAGTGCAAATAATGGTGGACACTGTTATGTTAAAAGGCATAGTTTTGTATAACCAACAGAAAAATTATACGCATTTCCTCTGAAAAATACAGAAACAATGTTTAACGAGTTATAAAGCATAAACTAAAAAAATCCACTCACAATCTTACGATTAG
This sequence comes from Microvelia longipes, assembly GCA_018340805.1. Taxonomy (NCBI): domain Eukaryota; kingdom Metazoa; phylum Arthropoda; class Insecta; order Hemiptera; family Veliidae; genus Microvelia; species Microvelia longipes. The sequence goes on from JACMZG010000079.1 coordinate 251,840, forward strand.
TGGGATTTTAAATTATTTTCTGTAAATGTTTTTTTTTTATTGTATTTTTGTATATTTGAAACAATAACGAATAAAGCATAAACCGGAAACTTGAGCGAGGAATGGATTGTTAAGCACGGAGACACGCATTCCCAAGGAAATTCTCCCGTCATGCGGACCACTGCTCTAGAACTTTTACTTTTTTTCCGAGAGTTGATTTGTAATCAATCATACTAAATAATAGTAAAGGAAAGGGAAAATTGTCAATACTCATTTACGTAATTATACTAATGCCTTCTTGTCCACCTCCTTACCAAGTTTTTGACAGAAGTTTTATAAAATTAGAATCCCTCTGTACTCTCTGATTGATCCAATCTAGTAACTCTATGACTTCAATACTGGCATCTATAATAGATGTAGTAAGAGAAATAGAGCTTTCAATATCCAAAATTAGAAACGATATTGATTTGTCCCCAATACTAATCCTGAAACTTATCCCAACTTTGTTGTCTTTCTAATTCTATTTCTTTTTTTTTACTTCTTTAATAGTTGAATATCATGAAGTTTTTAGTTTCAATGGTATCATGAAATTTCAACTTTTTTAATTCCAACTTCTCTATTCTATTATGCTTTATGATTATGAATTATAAGTGACGGGGTTTTTAGGGGTGATTCTTTATTAAATAATTGTATTTATTTTAAAAAAGGGGGAAAATGTAACCTTTTGACTATACGAGACCAATGTAGGTAATTTAATCTAGGGTTTGAATATAAGGTATTAAAGAAAAAACCACGGGATTAAAAGTAAAAACACGGAATAAATGTAAACACGTGGATTAAAAGCAAAAAACACGGAATAAATGTAAACACGTGGGATTATAAAACACGGAATAAATGTAACACGTGGGATTAAAGTAAAAACACGGAATGTAAACACGTGGATTAAAGTAAAAACAAAATAAAACACGTGGGATTAAAAGCAAAAACACGGATTAAAAGTAAACACGTGGGATTAAAAGTAAACACGCGGAATTAAAAGTAAACACGTGGGATTAAAAGTAAAAACACGGAATAAATGTAAACACGTGGGATTAAAAGCAAAAAACACGGAATAAATGTAAACACGTGGGATTAAAAGTAAAACACGGAATAAATGTAAACACGTGGGATTAAAAGTAAAAACACGGAATAAATGTAAACACGTGGGATTAAAGTAAAAACACGGAATAAATGTAACACGTGGGATTAAAAGTAAAAACACGGAATAAATGTAAACGTGGGATTAAAAGTAAAAAAACGGAATAAATGTAAACACGTGGGATTAAAAGTAAAAACACGTGGGATTAAAAGTAAAAACACGGAATAAATGTAAAAACGTGGGATTAAAAGTAAAAATATGGAATTAAATGTAAACACGTGGGATTAAAAGTAAAAAACACGTAATAAATGTAAACGCGTGGGATTAAAAGTAAAAACACGGAATTAAATTTAAACACGTGCGATTAAAAGTAAAAACGAAATCAATAGTAAAAGCGAATTTAAAGAAAAAACACGGAATTAAAAGCAATAAGTATGATTAGATTAAACATTTAATTTAATTTAATTTAATTTAATTTAATTTAATTAATAAATATAGCACGAAAATCGACCCTATTGAGGATATACCCTATACATCCGGGGGCATAAATACATGAAAGTAAGTATTTATGGGTGGCGATTTCGATAGATTTTTGGTTATGAGTAAAAATAAAACTAGTTCGAAGTCATATGACCACTTATAGTGACAAAAAAGTCGAAATAAGACGGTGGTAAATAACCGAAACTAATTAAATTGCCAGAAAGGTATGGTTTTAGAGGTGTTTTGAGTTATATAAAAACTCATTTTGACTCGTCCAGGGTTGAAACGAGCACTTAAAGTACTTACAGACGCAGGATTCCAGATTCGATATCTGAAAATTAATAACTTAAAAATAAAGGCCTGTGATCGTTGATCACAGGCCTTTAATGCACTTGCGAACTTGATGTAATTGTATAAGCCGTATTATTTAATTGAATGCCTATGTGCCAAATTATTTTTCTAAGTTTTAATGAACCTAAGGCTATAACACCCTAGATGTTTGGTTACCTAATAGTCTAAGGTCGAACGATGCGTGTAAAGTTATAACTCCCTCGCTTCGATTAACTACTTTATTCTGAGGTCGGGCGGAGCGATGCCTAAGTAATACCACCTTAGACTTCGGGTAATTGGTGGTATTAATGGGTAATAGACAATCAAGTCCGAAGTTATCTAGACTTGTTTAGCCTATATTTTGTTGGTTTTACTTACGTTATATAAGTTTATAATTATAAAATAATTCTGGAGCGGTGGTCCACATGTAGGGCGAAATTCCTTTGGAATGCGTGTTTCCGTGCTTAACAATCCATTTCTGCTTAAGGTTCCGGTTTATGCTTTAGAACTTGAGCAGTTACTCAAAATCAAATACTACTCGTAACTTTTTGTTCTGTATTTTTAAAATGAAATGCGCTAAAATCTTTAAACATAAACACTTACATAGCTTTAAACTAGTGCTAATAATGGTGTGCACTGCCAATTTTAGAGGCATAGTTCTGTACAACCAACAGGATAATTACGCGAATTTCCTTGGAAAAATACTTAAAAATGAGTTACGAGTAGTGCTTGATAATTGAGAAAAGCCATAAAGCAAAAACCGGAAACTTGAGCGAGGAATGGATTGTTAAGCACGGAAACACGCATTCTAAAAGGAATTTCGCCCGGCATAAGGATCACTACGCCAGAATTTGTAGCTTAATAACTATTGACTTGTTAAGCCCGGCTTTCGACTTGTTTAGCCTGGCTTTCTGGCTTGTTTAGTCTGGCGTTATGGGTGGTTTAGTGTGGCTTTCTATTTTGTTAAACACGGCTCTATGGCTTTTTGGTCACTAAGATATCTATAGAAGTCGTTTTGTTGTTTCAGGTCCTGTGGAGAACTCTGGAACGTCTGCCACACACTAGGCTAGGTAGATTAAGAGACTGCAACACTCACGAAGCTATAACAGAACTCTGTGATGACTATTCCCTAGTAGATAACGAATATTTTTTTGATAGGCATCCTAAGTCATTTTCATCTATACTTAACTTTTATAGGTAAATTTGTTTCCAATGGAAGTTTTTAATTATTCTGTCTTAGTTTGAAAAAGATTTAATTAAGCAAGATATACAGATGGACAGAATGTATTCATTATTATCCTGTCAAAGGGTTTGGTTAATGATGTCATCACAAGCGGTCACCCTTTCTAAAAAGAGGTCTAGAGTCTACTACTCCTGTTGGTTCTGAACCCATATTTAAAAACTGTAGCTAAGGTGTTGTCTAGTATTGGCTCTTAATAAATGAACTGAACCACTGGGCAAATCTTCTGGCATGATCTATAGCGAGCTCATGCTAAAAAGATTCAATCCCAAGCTATCTGTATGATTTAAGTCTAAGCAGAATGAATATCAGAACAGTGACCAGTCACTGATTCGAGATACCCCGTGAAAATAAAATTGTTCTCTCATTATCGCAAACGCCTTCATTCAATTGGAATATGAAATATTTTGTATCTAAATCTTCCCTATTATGGATCAGATCATTTAATCCCCACTCACCCCACTCACATTCTTTTAAGACGTGAGGCCTATCCTTTAAAAAGTTCTCCAACATCAGTAATTGCACTATCTCCAAGATTGAACACGCCCATAACTATACAGAAAAATAATAAAAAATAATGCTGGAAAAGATATTTTTAATAATTGAAAGGACTGTACAATAGACATTGACGGAAGTGCAAATAGGGTCCATTGTCAACCCATGCTACTGAATAGTGTATTAAGTTGGATTGGGGTCAAAAATGGACTACATTTGCGCTGCGACCAATATTAAGTTAGATTGGGGTCAAGAATGTACAACATTTGCCCTGCGACCAATAGTATCTTGAAATATACATATAGAATGGTTCAAAGGTATAATGCTTAGCGAATTCAAATTAAGAGGCTATCCAAAAGGGATGATGCTTAACGAACTCAATGTAATAGGCAATTCCAAAGGCATGATGCTTAGCGAACTTAAAGTAAAAGGCAATTCCAAAGAAATGATGCTTAGCGAACTAAATGTAATAGGCATTCCAAAGGCATGATGCTTAGCAAACTCAAAGTAAAAGGCAATTCCAAAGGCATGATGCTTAGCAAACTCAAAGTAAAAGGCAATTCCAAGATGATGTCTAGGACTTGCATGAGCTCTTTTGAACCTTCCTGTAAAATATTTCCCCTACTCTCTCTCCACTTTTGATAAAGTATAAAATAATATTTCTAATGAAAATTTTCTAAAATTTGTTGATTGAAATCCTAATCCTGTCTTTAACATTAGCATGAGGTTTCTTTTATACAGGTGTCTATTCAGTTACTCCATTATTATATAAATGAGTATTGTTTTCTTTCAGAACTGGTAAACTGCACTTAGTTGACGAAATGTGCGTATTGGCATTCTCAGACGACTTAGAATACTGGGGCGTAGACGAATTATATTTAGAATCGTGTTGTCAGCACAAATATCATCAGCGTAAAGAACACGTACACGAGGAAATGAGGAAAGAAGCGGAATCCCTACGACAACGGGACGAAGAGGAATGGGGCGAAGGAAAGTGTGCTCATTATCAGCAGTTTCTTTGGGACCTTCTGGAAAAACCGACCACGTCACTTGGTGCTAGGGTCTGTATCAGTTTTCATTTCAATTCCCATAAAAAAAAACTTGACAAGAAGTGCGAGTTCAGATGTAAAATTTATTTATTGTCTAAAAGGATAAAAAGTAAACCTAAAGCTTTAAAATCTTTAGCTATTTATTATAAACAATTAAATGATGACTGTTTATAATAATTATTAATAGTGCATTAAAATCCCTATTTACTTTTGCTATCAAACTATATCTCTAAGTTTAGTTAAGTAACTAAGAAAATAATTACCTAGTCAAAGATATCACAAAACTTTTACTACATAATGCCAAGCTTTTGTCATTCAATGCCTGATCCATCTAATTTTAAGATTACTAAAGTCTTTAAGTCGTAAATGTTTTAAAAGTTGCATTCTTTGAAGAATTAATTTTTTAACAAATAAACTTTTACAGGGTCCAGATACCGATAGTATTAAATTATGTATATTTACCTAGCGTAATAATGGTAAAGTTATACACTACGGTAAAGTTTCCGTTAAGTCGTATTCTACGGAAATTTTACAAAGAGCAGTATGAGTGGTTTTGTCGGCGCACTTAATGAGTAGACAGGGTGTAGCTCTGTAACGAAACAGATGGGGATGTGACAATATGTCAGGCCGTAAATAATGATGAATGATGGAAAATTTTCGCTGTCTATCATAACATTTTCACACCATGATGTGAATAAAAAAAGCACAGTAGAATTAAAAACAATTAATATATTGTCAACCACAATATATAAAAAAATATAACTAACCGGATTCGACTTTACGTCATCTTCAGAGCTGTTTACAGACTGTAAAATAGTCTGTCTGACAAAATCTCCGTCTTAACAACTAACGATATAACATTTTTCTGACCTCTTTCTTTATCTCTGTCGATGATATTGTGTAATCCTGTAGTAATTATAATTACTTATATTTTAATGGTACATAAATTTATTGGCTTGTTATTTACCTAATCGTGCCTTAAAACCAGGTGAGGCCTTTGACCAAATAGCCACTTTCGGTTTTAAACTGGGGGGCTCCCTTCAATTTGGTAGCTTTGTGGCAACATTAATATCCTGTATTAGGTTGTCGTGTCACCAATATTTGTATGTGACATACAGCGCGAAGTCTCATGTGACATACAATATTGGCGAAGTCCCAAATGATCAGTCTAAAAACCAGATTTGGTTACATAAAAATGTATATGTCAAGCAATTAAACCATTATTAATGCTGATATATTTTTACTTAGCAATTTTATGTACCTTCTATAGTATATTTATATATGGTTTCAGTTACAGTCTATTGAATACTTTAAAAAACTTGACAGGTCAGTTTAGGCACCGCCGATTCTAAAGAAAGAATCCCTGCAAGAAGGAAACGGAAAAAACTATGAAAACAAATAGGTTATTTTACCCGTATTTTCTTGGCGATGTTTTTTTACATTTTTTTTGTCAAGTATATTTTATAATATCATTTTTAATTCATTAGGCAGTAGTTTTCAAAACGATGCAAACAAAAGTAGAACCACTTAAAAAGTGAACGATGGCCGAGAAGGAGGTTATTTCCCTACAGTGGTTACGGTGGATATTTTTTTCTCCTTTCAAGTGAGGGTTGGCAGCGGCTTTTATGATTGGTCAATCCTCAAATGCTTATGACCTTGGAAATTTTTAAACTAAACAATAGATTGTAATGTAATAAATTTCTTATTTTAGCAAATTTTTAAATTTGCTGAGTCATTATTGTAGGTTAATGACGTTACATATGTCATAAACAATATGAGTCCGAAGCGTTGAGGAATAGTTCCGAGGTACCCTGTACCCGGGTTTTTATCAATTTGTAACTCCCTTATAAATTTTTGACACATAGTAGAAAGTTGAGGAATCTTCAAGATTCTATTAACTTCTAACCTCAAAATTTAACATTTATAAAGCAAAGATAAAACAAGAAAGGATTTAATTTACTTGGAAATAGATAACAGAAGGTGGTAAAAACTTGTTATCATGTAAAGGGCTGGAAAACTTTCCCTTATCATTAACAGAAAGGGCAGGAAAATCTTTCCTTATCAGTCTATAAACTAGTTTCTTCTTTAAAATGTCAGAAAACTTCTTCAAAAGCTATAAACTGATTAGAATATTGATAAGGATTAGTACGTCAGCAGTTGAAACGTTCATGCTTTCTTGGTTTTTGCAAAAATCAATACTTTGATGTTTAAAACTTTGAATATTTAAGTTAACTATTAACATAAAATTAACATATGTTGGCATGAATATTGATAAGGATAATTAAATGTTAGGTGAGGTCAAGAAGTCAAATAAAGGTGGCTTCAGCAAATTTTCGAAGAAAAAATGACCTTATGAGATTGGGGTCATGATGAAGGGGAGTGGGGGAGGTTGATTTTCACTGATCAAGAATATATATATATATATATATATATATATATATATATATATATATTATATATATATATATATATATATATATATATATATTATATATATATATATAAGTATGTATGTATGTATGTACGAGATATTTGTGTCCTAGACGTTTCTATGGGAAACGATAATTCTCGAATCGTAATGAGACTTGGTACAAATTATCCTTGCTATTGTCCCAAACCCTATCGTTTATGAAATATGTGTGACGTTATTAACCCACAATAATGACCCCACAAACATTTCAAACAGTTACACATCTTCGTGTAGTATTTAGAATGGGCTAAAATGTTTAACACAGATACTAATAAGTGTGGTTCACAAACATACAAAATTTCATTTTATCAGTATTATTAAATGACAGTATCATCACGGTCCTGTGCCCCTTACTCTCACGGAGACACTGACCGGGACGACCGGCGTCACATCGACACCGGCGTACGGGCGCTACTCAGCACCACGTACCACCGAGGGGGACCTCAGTCACTTGACCCTGGTCCAGCCTCGGGGACAAAGAGAAAGAATACACGGTCGCCAGTCTCTTTAGAAATACTAAGCGATAAAGAGACAAATCGCTGCAACAACGAAGCTACACTAAGCCTAACCTGAACTAACAGCTCTAACCTAAACGACCAGTAATGATATCGTACTGGCGGCTGATAGAGTACGGCGCTGGCAATGATAACTTGCACAGCGGATGGATTAATGTGATAGCAGTATGGTACGGCGGCAAATGATCACTTCACCGCTGCTATTTTGGACTGAAAGTGGACTGGCTCAGACACAGAGTGTCAGCCTGGGAGTATGCGTCGCCAATGATAGCTTGGTCGACGGCTAAATAAAAGATACCCCTTCTGGCAGTGATGTCTAACCAGTCCCACACGAAAGGATCGGAAAGTGGCGTCCTTACCGATCAATGTAAAAAGGGCTGGAAGTCATTCTTCCAACCGAGACGGAAAAACCCTTGCTATGACCCCTCTCTACTGGCGATGAAACCTCGACCAGTAGCTTGCCCGAAGTTTCAGTAGATGGTCTCTCTACTGACGACTTGAAAGGACTAGCAATGATCTCTTGCTAGTGGATACGGCAAGAAGACTTGGCCTCACTGTAATGATAGCTTACCAGCTATAGGGAGAAGGGGCTGTCTATGACAACTAGAGCAGCGGGCAAAAGCGGAAGGCTGGCAATGATACCTTGCCAGTAACTTGTCAAACGGAAGGAACCTATATCGCTAGGAATGGTTTCTTCCTAACGAGGCGCTAACCCTTCCCTGGCTGCAATGATAACTTGGACAGCGGTGTAGACAAGAGCCTAAAGGCTGGCGATGATACCTCGCCAGTAAAGCCGAAACGCTGGTAGATGAATTCTCTACCGGCTTATTAAAGGGCTGGAGTGATAACCTCCAGCTGAGACGCATGAAACCCTTGCTAGGGAGCCCGGGCACTGGCGATGGAGTCTCGACCAGTTACAGAAAAGTATCGGTAGATGGATTCTCTACCGACAGATTGAAATGGCTAGCAATGATGACTTGCTAGCGGACACGGCAAAAGGCCTGGGTAAACTGAATCGCACTGGCAATGAAAACTTGCACAGCTACTGGTTCAAGAGAGCCGCCTATGATGACTAGGACGGCGGGCTCAAACGCGGGGCTGGCAATGGTCTCTACCAGCGGGCGATCAAGAAGGCTAGCGTTGATATTAGCGCTAGCGGAGTAAAAAAGAGAACCCAGGTCCCAGCATGATGGGGCCGAGCATGATGACTACTCGGCGGGCGGTCTAAAAGATCGAGCCGGGAATGATACCTTCCACGGCGAAGAGAAAAAGACAAGGCTCCAATGATATCTTGGAAGCCGGGTGTGGTCGAAAAGGGAGTCCCACACGGATCTCCTCTGTACCCCATACTACCCCTACACTAACTAAGCAGGAGGCGAGGAAAGGAGGCCAATAAATAAAGTCTACTCCATCAGTTCAACTAACACTGTATTGCTATTTGCCATACCCAGTGTATAGAAAAACCCAGAGTATGAAAGAGGCCCCGTCAGCTATAAAGGAAGAGCTCCTAACCCCAAGGAGTCAGTTCCCACAACTGACTGTGGAGGCTATTGCGACATGATACGGCTCCTCTAGAGCTGGGAGCAGCAGAGTTGGTGGTGGTCCTGAAAAGGACCGTTGTGACTCGGTCGTTTGCACCCGGAGCACACCTCGTAAGAGAAGCTACCGGAGTACACGCCTTAGGTTGAGCCGATCTCCCGAACGGGAAGGCTTCAACACCCGTGTTCTTACTTTTCCCACGGAGCACTTCCAGTCAGATAGCTAGTAGCACACTCTGACCAGCAGCTACCAGTAGGGTCGGAGAGAACTGGGCTGGCTTGACAGTCGAGAAGTGGGTTGAGATGAAGAAGAAGAACAGGTTGTGGCTTCAAGGTGCTGGCAGCTGTCTCAATAGACCTCAGGTAGAGAGAGAGAGATGAGTTGCAGCTGCTGGCTTTACAGTTGAGCCGGTCAGCAGAAACCAGGTTGAGTTGAGATTGGAGATCTTCGGTTGAACTTGAGAGATGTCTTCAGGTCAATGGTCAGATGCCTTACCGGAGAAAATGCACGAATATATATACAATTAAGCTAAATCTCTCTCTCTCCTGATTGGTCTACCTGAAACCAGCATTTCCCGCGTAAAAACTATAAATATACGTCGAGTTTTGGTCCATAATTATACTCAAGAAGGGGCGGCGGTATCAGACACTGCCTTTTATACTTTCTGGCATCCCCACCAGCCCCACTACTTCCTCACCTCAGTATCTTTCTATACACACGGCCATTACAGGCTGCCAACACTGGCAACAAATTACATTAAATAAAATTCAATAAAAAATATTCAACTTGTCTTAGAAACTATTAATCACAAATTAATTAATTATCATTAATAATTAAATATCATATTGATTGACATATATAATTTATTTATCTATTATTCATATTTATTAATTATTTATTAAATCTTTAATATTAAGAACTAATTCTGGAAGTATGGTAACCTGGCTTACCAAGTGGCGGATGTCAAGTTCTGGTGATTGATATGTATATTGTAAACAAAACATATGACATTTTTTGACATAATGTAAACAAATTAAGTTTTTTCAATAACACATTTGAAAATTGGCTTATATCGTGCAGTATGGCACTTATATAAACTAGTAATATGACGAATTGATAAAGTACAACAACCATGTGGCAGCGAAGAGGCGAGGTCTCTTATATTTCATATAGGCTATCAGGAATTATCTATGCCACAGTATGGTTGGTGTTTTTCAGCCACTTCTGAATTGTTTAAATTGGGAAATTGTCTTGAGATCATTGAAGATAGTAAATTTTGTAAAAACAGAAGAAACTGCTTCATCTGAGTCATCTTACTTGAACCCTCGAGACCTCTTTTCTTTCCCTCATTTATGCTGTAAGCATAGAGATATTATCACAAGAGGGGCCCTATTGGTTGAATTTTGAAACATCGAAAAAGTAACCTGACCACCTACGCTAAAAATATAATCAAATAATCAGTACCAAATTACAGTAACTTATATAGAAGAATGTTTAAAATACAAGTCAAATCACAAACTATGTGCGGGAAGCCGTAAACAATAGATATATTATAATCTTAAATCACTCTTGAAGAAGGTTTCAATAAGGTTACACAGAGCCCCTGAGAGCACCAATACGATGTTTCAGGCCTCTCAATGTATTAAGGTAGGCTATGCTCCCTCTATTATATATCTCTATGGCTGTAGGTACGTAGGAAAATATCGTGTTATTGTAAAAAAATCCGAAACCAAGATGTCACCTGAATTATCTGTTTCAGGTGTTTTTAAGACCTTCTGAGTGGTTTTAGAAAGATTTTTGTCATAATGTGTGTATGTGTGTATGTTATCATCGTTTCTCTAAGTGTATTTATGCCTGAGAGTTGAAAATTACAATACAATTCAATACAAATAACCCTTATTTGCCACAAACAAAAATATTACAAATATATACAAAACTTCAAACAAAAAAATCAAAACTTCAAACAAAAAATATACAAAACTTTAAACAAACAAATATACAAAACTTTAAACAAACAAATATACAAAACTTTAAACAAAAAAATATACAACTTCAAACAAACAAATGTACAAAACTTCAAACAAACAAATACAAACTTGAAAAATTGTTTTAAATATTTATAGAAAATTTACAAATAAAGATTATTATTATTTTTAATTACAATATGAAAATTAGGACGACTAAGAAGAAGGAAATAAATATTATACAAAAATAATTTGGTTCTCTATAAAAAAAAATATATTTATTAATAATAATGCTTTATTTATTGAGAGCCTCTTAAAGAAGATAACAACAATTCACATACAACAATTATGAACTAAAACTAATAAATAAATGACATGTAAACATTAGCAACAAGTGAAAAAAATGTATAGAGTAAAAAAATTATTAATACTAGAATTCTATTAAACTTAATACTAAATAGTAAATTTATTTATTTATTATTGAGGTGCTTAACACTAAGGTCATCAGCACTCTTCTATATAACAAACAGATAAAATAGACTAAGACTACACTGATGAGCAGGTCAAAATGATTAAATATCATAATAAGATAAAGAAAGTAAATCAAATATAGAAATAAAGGCAAACTAAATTTAAGATTAACACAGGGTTGGTACAGTATATTATTTAAGTGTTTTTGTTTATTATTTCATTTAATATATTGTTTATTGTGTATTATTTATTTGTTATTATTTATTTATATTAATTATATTATGCACTTATAAGTGCGTATTAGTATTAGTATATACTGAAAAATGCTTTTAAAGTTCTATAAATTAGTTAAAAAGGTTAAGGTTTAGTTATAAAAGTTGGTTATATTTCGTTAAAGAACTCGTTGTCAAGGAGGAAATTAAAAAGATTTTGAATATTGAGTTCATATTGCCTACAATTTCTTCCATTGTAGATGGTAAATAGTAATTTAGAATATAGAGTTTAGTTTTAATTATGGCAACCCACAAGGACCTGTGTTTGGGTTTCATTAGTAAGGAATGTATTACATAACTTGGTAAATTTGGTACAAGTACATAGACCATAACATGTTAAATAGTTCCTTCAAACATATTAAATTAGGAATTTATCAACCTAGCGAGCGAAGCAAGCCTTTATTACCGTACATAATTTTAAATTTCAACAATCTAGCAAGCGAAGCATGCTTCTTTTAACGTATCTTATCATATTTTACTATAGCAATCTTGCGAGCGATGTGAACCTTTTTCCGACATTCACGCATATATTTATAGCAATCTATGTATGCATGTGATCTATGTATTGACGTGATTTAGTTCTTAGACGTTTCTATGATACACGATAAAATTATAACACTTTATCGGATCGAAATGAAACTTGGTACAAAATCGTCCTTTTTAATGACCGATACTCTATTTTTTAAGACAGACATATATGTGACGTCATTATGCAAAAATAATACGAAAATTGCATAAAATATTAAAATTTCACAAAATTAGTTGATCGTGCTGAAATTTATATACCCCTGTACTAGTTGTTATTTAAAACCATTAGTTAAAAATGATGAAAATGTTACGTTTTAGTAATATGTAGTGCGGGTCAATCTTACTATTTTTATTTTCCAGGAGGATCAAGTGACCCGTTTGACCCCCTGCGAACGCCATGGACCATATATGTTATTTTGGATCAACATAGGACATAAGAATGTAGACAATTGCATAAAAGGGATAAGAAAGGCTTGCAGCCATGCCTAGTAGATGTAGGATGAGACCCTAAGGGTCTGAGGGCTGCTCTCTATTTTTAGTATCCCCAGGTTTAGGAGATTACTCCTTACATTGCCTCTTTTAGTGCTGTGAAATGGGGTCCTAAGATCCACTATGAGAAGAAATGAGGCATCAAAATGAAGATGAGGAAGAAATAAAGGAATTCAATGAGAAGGAAGAATTCCAAGGATAGTGGTTGTAAAGGTTATCTTTATCTTTCCTTTAAATTAAAAAAAACGTATATAAAAGCATAGAGAATAATAATAATTACTAGAGGGGACCTATAGGTTAAATTGCGGAACATCAGAAAAGTAAACTGACCACATCAAGATGTCTCGACCTATAAATGTCAACACTTTCTGTGACTTTTAACGTTATACTACTGTCCTGATTTGACGTAGATCGACACATATATTAGTGCCGAGTGTTATAAAGTCGGTACTCCGTAGGATCTGGAAATATTTATATTTTTTATATTTTTACCAGGCGTATAATTATTATTATTATTATATAGAATATTATATATATTCTACGTTGTATCGACACGTCGATGTCTCGACACGACGTTACATCGAACATGATTCAGTTAAAATGTCCAGTTATGAAGGGTCGATTACAAACGATATTGAGACGAGGAAAAGTGTCGGCGTTATTTAGTGTCGAGACATCGTGGTGTCGAGACTACGTGAGAACTTGCCACCATCTGTCGATGTTATGTAGTGTCGAGACTATGACATGTCGAGGCATCGTTAAACATGCAATGTGTCGATATAACGACGAGTTAGTACAGGACAATTATGGTCACGTGATTCCTCTTGTACTGATCTTACTGCGTAGATCAACACATATGTCGACGTTAAACAGTGTCGAGACTCGTGATGTCGAGACCCCGGAGGGTGACCCGGATTATTCAGGTGACATCAGAATACTTTTCCTACAAACCTACGGTATAAATGAGGGAAATTAAACAGAGATTGCGTTTATTTAAGCCGCCCAACATTATTAAAAACATAGAGATTATTATTACCTATAGGTTAATTTTGAAAATCGAAAAAGTAACCTGACCACCTCCCTAATAAATACAATCAAATAATCAATACAAATCAGTACCTATACAGTAAAGCATTAAAATAAACG
>JACMZG010000079.1:267697-293504 GCA_018340805.1 Microvelia longipes
CTTCATCGGCACTGGATGATGAACTGTTAAGTTTGAAAGTCGGCTCTGTCAATAAATATATACTATGTGTAGTGACATCTTTCTTTTTTCTCCTATTTGGGAACTCTCATCATACTGTCCTATCACAGCTCATCAACTGTCATATTATTACAACTGTGACAATATACTATCTACAGATATGGCTGAGTCTGAGGTCTATTTTGATAAAAAAATTTTAAAATATTTTAAAGTTTCAGTTTTGAAGTCATTTTAAAAATACCGTTTAAAAATGACATATTTTTTATATTTTGAGCTAGAAAATACTTCCTTCTTATTCCAGTAGGTAGGGAACAAGAGTTCAGTTGTTAAAAAAGCAATTACAGTAAACTATTAATTGCTTTACTGAGCTGTTACTCAGTATGTCGAATCGTACAGTGTATTTCAAAGTTTTAATTATTGTATTGATCCGAACACTGACCTTAACGTGTAATTAAAAAAACATACGTATAATTACTCTTTTGTTGCTGTGGTGAAACATAAATACTACAACATAAAACATAAGTAAATAACATACAATAATAAAAACGGCATAAACATTTAAATGTTTATAAGTTATTTTTTTTTAAATAACGGGGAAACTGCTAAGCGGCTTCTTTGCCGCGACGCGGCTTTGGCGCTTCGCGCATCGGACGCTACGCGTGGTCGCTCTAAGGGCCGCTTCGCTACCCCGCTCCTTCTTGTGGCCGCTTTCGCAGCCACACGGTTGTTGTACTTATTCAGTTAGTCATATTACTGGTTTGTATTAGTAAAAAAACGTGACATGCTTACATTATGTAAATTAATGACATAATGTTTTGTTTGACATATATATGGCAATCAATAAAACCTGAAATAATAAAATTAATAAAATTAATCTTGGTATTTATGTGAGCATACGTAGTCATCCCAATCTAAAAACTATATGAAGATAAGTTATTTTTTAAATGTTTGAAGGATCATTTTTGTAGGGCTATGACGTCACGTAATACTTTACAAACAATAGGGTTTAGGACATAAACAAAGTTGATTTTAATTACCAAGTTTCATTTCGATCCAGAAAGCTTTTGAAAGTTTCGTGTCCTATAGAAAACGTCGAGGAGCAAAAATCTCGTAAATAAATAAATAAATAATATATATATATATATATTATATATTAATAATATATATATATATATATATATATATATATATATATATATATATATTTCAAATCATTGGATCATTTTCTAATTTTTAAAAAATGGTACACAAGTCATTGAACTAATGCTGATAATGGGATGAAACATGGCACATATGTTAGGCTTATCCATGGCTACATGCGTGCTAAATTTCAATCAGATCGCATAATTTTTCTGTGTTTTATGATTTTTCGGAATTTTCGCTAAGCCATTGTTGCGGGTTAATGACGTAATAAAAATTATTTACCAAGTAGCACTACTACAGCTGTAGACAGTGCAGACAGTAGAAAGTTTCAACTCTATATCATATATACACTAGAAGCTAAGATGATAACAGACACTCACTCACACATACAGACAGAAACTTTGTGAAAACCACTCAGGAGGCCATAAAAACACCTGAAACGGATAATTCCGGTTTCATTCCGATTTCAGATTTTTTCGCAAACACAATACTTTTCCTTTATACCTACTGTGTAAATGTGGAAAAGTAAACCCATATAAATATAGAACTTAGCTCTTTATAGGATTAATAATTATAATCATATTATATATAAGTTGAACGACTCGCGATTAGTCTGAAATTGAAGCACGATATGGTTGAATGCCTTAGTCAATTTCGTGCTCTCGTCATTTGTTGCCACCCCCCCCACCCACTATTTAAGCAGGTGGAGGCATTAAAACATTACTAGCACGCATATCTATAAACATGCTAAACAAATTATATACATTATTTGTGTAACTTGAGGTTATGTAGGTAATTGTAAACTTTATTCTAACTATAAAATATGTTTAAATTTTATAGCGTTTAATCATTTTTATTATTTCATAGTCTTTAAAGCCACGCCTAAAATAAGTTAATAACAATAGAATTGTGCCCAACGTCTTGTTAGCGAATTTTTATTAACAATTCTCTTGTTTAGAGAGTTGAAACTTTGTACAAAAAATCAGTCTAAAGATGTAGTTGTGCCATTCGGAAAATAATTTTTGTATGATGTCATTAACATGCAGTAATGACTCAGCGAAAATTTGAAAAATCATAAACGCAGAAAAATCTCGCGATCGGATTGAGATTTTGCTCTCATGTAGCCATGTATAAGGCTAACATATATGTTAAGTTTAATCCTATTATCAGCATTAGTTCAATTTTTATCAAATGACTTGTGTAGGTTTTTTTTAAATATTAAAAAACGGAAAACGATCCAATTGAGTTGATACATAATACAACTATACACCTTTACGAATTAAATATGTACCCTAGTAGTAGTAGTAGTATAGGGTGGGGAGGCAAAGCCAGGCAAATAGGCCACGTTGTTGGGCCCTTCTTGCCAGCCCCGATTCCTTAGCCTACACCACCTCTACAAGAATCTCTTGGAAAGGTTGATATATGGTAGGATATCTCTCCAACTAAGAGAAGAAAGCTCATCTTCATACAAGAGGCCTACGCCAAATATGCGGGTACGAAGAGATGTATAGGCCTCACACTCTGCAAGCATGTGAAAGGCTGTCTCCTCATATTGCCCACACATGGGGCAGCTAGCCTCTGAGATTATGCCTAAGTATTAAGATGTTTATTTAATCTACAGTGACCGGTCAGAACACTAACTAGGTTCCTAAGGCAAGGCTTGCTGAGGTTAATTATAAAATTTGTATTTTTTACAATTGGCCCAGCAATGAACATTTTTGCTTGTCTGCAACCAGCAAAGGCATGCCTTTGCTGGTTGCAGGCTTGGTTGTTACTTTTTTGCCTTGGCCTAAAAAGTTTTAGGGTGTTTATTAGCCAGCTATCCAAGAGTGTTTTAGTATGTGTTGCTGAGAGGGGAAGGACAGGTTCTGGTCCAATGAATGGGGTTTCTGCTCCCAGTCTAGCAAGTGTAGTATGTACCCTAAGTGTGAAACATGTACCCTAAGTTTCGTTTCAATACGACGAGTATATTCATGGTTTTTTTTAGATCATAAAAGTTACGCAGCATTGAGCGTTGTCAGTGCCTTGATTGATGACCACTGGAAATGAAACGGATATATTTACTATCTGAAGACGAGTTAAGCGAGTATGAAAACGTGTTGCAGTATAAATTTAACCACTTGTATATTCTGAGGACGAGCGAAGCAAGTCCAAAATAAGGAGGAAGAGCGTAGCGAATCCGATGTGATGTGGAAAAGTTCCGAGGTATCCCGTACCTGATTTTTTCCTCTGTCTCGCTTACCATGTCACTGAAGAATTTTTTTTATTACAAACAAACATATTTTGTTACGAGTTATAGAATTTAAAGAATGCAATTTACTTATAGGGATTATCGTTCAATGGAATTATTTTATATTAAGGGTCCTATTCTAAATGTGCATGATCCCATTCTAAATGTCTAAAGGCTGACCAGCCGCTAAACATTTCTTTAGGATTTAAGATTTTAAATTAAGAACAGAATTATCCCTGATTTATTTTTCTAATAAGCTAAATGGAAAAGTTACATAAAACACTATTACGTAAGAAGCTTTCCGAAAAAAATCCTTAAATCTAGGAGGGATCGATTTTTCTAAATAAGCCCCCTTTATTTAGGAGGGGGAAAAACTTCTCTTATCACAAACAACCCCGCCATTCTTTTATCTATAACAGTAAATTAACCTTCTTCCTTTTCTTTTAGTTAAGGTTATAAACAAGTCGTTTAAAAGAAGGAAAACTTTTTGTTTTTATATAACCTAATTCTCAATTTCTTTTATTCCATGTTTCCAACTTGTTTTTGTCAGTTTTTATATGTTTGCCCATCAAGTTTTCTTTTGTGTATTCTTATTTAAAAAAAGGTTATGATAAAACAAATTTAAAAGGGGTATAAAGATTTTTTTTTAAATATTAGTACTTTATTGTGTGATGAGAGCTTGGCATTAATGTTTTTTTTTCAAATAGAATTTCTAATTCTATTTCTTCAGTTTCTTAAACTTTTGAATATGATCACTATATATATTTAAAAACATTCATGGATATAAGACATATTTTAGTGACATTGCAGTTTTTCATAAGAATTGCTACGATGAAATAGTAATATTTAAAAGCAATAATTTAAATTGCCTCAATGTTCTAATCCAGTTCATAATTATTTGTATCATGATTTGAGAGATTTGACAATGAATTTAATAAATTAAGTTATTATTTAATAAGAAATAATTATGGGTTGTTTTATGTTTTAATGTATAATATTTCTCTGTTAGGTTAATATTATTATTATTATCATAAATTTTATGTTTACAATGGATACTTAGGTCTTATATATTTGGGGGTGCAATACCATCCAGGCAATCGGGTTTGATCCCAGTCGGGACCTTTATGATTTTCATCCAACGAATGGAAGACCTTTAAATGTGGTGTTTAAAAACTTTTCAAAATTCCTTTATCCTGGGTTGAAAAAAATTGTAGTGTATATATATATATATATATATATATATATATATATATATATATATATATATATATATATATATATATATATATATATATATATATTATTATTATTATTATTATTATTATTATTATTAAAGTCCTCCTCATCTGATTTTAAACCAAAGAAATAAGGTATAAACCATTTTTACCTTACTTATTTTTATGAGTTTTATCTTTTTGGCAAAATAAAGCAGGTGTCCAAGAATACAATCCAAACAAATTCTATGCAGAATCTATTGTTATTGCTAATTAGTGTTGGAGTTTGATAAATTGGTGTTGGGTGTTTTTGAGCTTTTGGAAAATAAAATTATATTTGAATATCATCCTATATATATTTTGTCTATGGCTGTTTTGTTTGTTAACTGTTTTATTTCTTTGTGTGATGTTTTTCTTGCGTTTGTTTTTTTCCTTTTTCTTATTTTTGTTTCAGGATGTAACGTTTGATGGGTGATTTTTTTTTTTTTAAACTAACCTTAAACTTAGTTTATTAGATTTAATAAGTTAAATTTGATAAACTATACAATAATTTAAGATGAAAAGATACTACATACATACAGAAAAAGTGCACGTTAAATTAAAATTGGTTTATAGATTGATTATTTTCTGCGAAGCTATACTTATAGTTCACTCTAGCGGCGAAACATTGAACTTAATTTTAGTAAAATATTTTTCTGAGTATCTATTGTTTTAAACAAAGACTGTGCAGTAACTAATTATAGTAATACAATACAATATAGTAAATTTTTTCTGTATATATTTTATTTTCAAAATATATATCAATCAATCTATCTATCTATATGTACTAAATTTTAGTTCAAGTTTTTTCCGCGAGTCTAGCGCCACAGACATTCAATCATCTGACTATTCTTATTTTTTCATGTATCTTTGTTCTTATGTATTTAGTATCTTTATCGTCTAAGGCAAATATTTAGGGTGGGTAAAGTGACGTAACAAGTGCGATGTGTTTCTTCCACAAATGATAAATATACACTTCCAAGCCTTCTCAAAAGTCTTCGAACTGATTTTATGATATGTATCTTTTCATTTGATTTTATAGGATTCTGATAATTACGTTAGAGGTTGGTGGGTAATGCTTGGATTTTATATATTTTGACTCTTTACTCAAAATATTTTGTCTTTGGTTTCAAGGGTTTAAATTAATCTATTTTGGATAGTGAAAAGTTAAAAATCTTTTATCATTCAAAATAAAAATTTAATCACGACCGCTTTTAAGTTGATGATGAGTCCAACGTTCTGCACTATCTGGGGACATCATCCTCAGGGATGAAGAGTATCACTTAAGAAACACAATGCAAAATCTGAAACTGTTGTAGTTCGTTGTACACTGTGATGCCACCCATGACACTTCATTCCTAAAGATCCCTTCCACAGTGGATTCCACTGTTTAACTAAGATTTTTAATCACTTCCATAACTCCACTTATGGTTACGAACTACTACTCAAAATTAGTCTAAAACTTTTTAACATATCTTAAGATGCAGTTGATTAAAATGCTGAGCAGATTACTTGAGGTCTGAAAAATTGTAGCTACGATTTTCTTATTTATTAATTGATATAAATTTATTTAAACCCTTTTAGTCCAAGACATATCCAGCATTTATCACTTGCTGAGTTATTATCTAAAAACTATAAATGATAAATAAAGATACACACATAAAGGCAGTTCCATAGGCTGAGAGGTTCCTATTTCTTCCCAATTAATTTGAAATTGACATTTATGCTTATCAAATTGTGACTCAATTTCAGACAAATGTCATGTAATTGTTAATGTATATGTTGCGATTTAAAAGGTTCGAGATTGATGTGCCCAAAACTTCTCTGATTTTTGGGATCTCAATCGGGAATGTTAAATTTGCCAGTCAAAAAATATTGAGTAAATTTGTCTTGCCTGAATAAAAGTCATCAATATAGATTTTCAAAGGATATACGGTTTAGATAAAAAAAAATATTCCTACTAAACCTTAAAAACAACAAATAAAAATTCCTTCTGGCTGGATGTCACTTGAATGCAAATCTCAAGTCGATAAAAAAATCAAGTGTAAAGATATCAGGATTAGAAATATTACAGATATATATTGTCATTTTTTATTGGACATTCTAATTCTTTTTCTAAAATTTTAGTTTAAAATTTCTAAACTGGATATTTTGATAAGCATAATTATGTGTCAATTAATGAGAAGGGTTAAAGTTTTAAATGATAAGGTTAAAATAAAATAAAAGATGTATCAAGTTACATAAGGAACTATTAGCGTTATCTTATTTTGTGAACGTATTAAGTGTTTAAGATAGAAAGATTTAGGTCTTCCGGTGATGACCGCATCAATACAGATATAAAATCCGACGTTTCACTTCCACTGTGATAGGCATCTTCAGGGATGTAAGACATTATGGATAAAAATACAATGCTCTACAAAACTGAACTGTTTGGTTGAGCATTGTGTTTTAATGTTTTACATCTCTGAAGATGACTGTGGAAGTCATCTTCAGAGATATAAAACATTAAAACACAATGCTCAACATTGTGGAAATGGAAGCGACACGTCGGATTCTTCATCTGCAGTGACGCGATCACCACCTAAAAAATCTTTATGACAATAACCGCGGAAGCCTACGCAGTGTTTAAGATGATTTTGAAGAACATATTACTAACAGCCAACTAAATATAGTATAGTCCGGAACTTAAGTTTCCAAGTATACTTGTGTTAAAGCTTGGGCACAAGCTTTGAATTCCCAAAGAAGGTGACAGCGATCTAATATCTATATTTGATTGCTCGCAATGTTCTTAGATCGATATTTCTTTGATTATAATATATTGAACGCGTATGTTTTGAAAATCTATTTCATAGTATTTACGTAAATACTTAACTTCTAATCAGGCCTTCCGTTTCGTTTTCTTTTGCCATTTTGACCTCTTCTTGAGTAGAACAATTTTTTTCAAAGTTACGACAGTACAGTGTTATAATTAAAATTGTAACATTTTTATAAATTTTAAGTACCTAAAAATGTAATTTATTGAACCTACGTTATTTTTTTAAATTACTGTTATGTCGATGTTGATTAGCTTAACTAAACATGCTATTCGCATTATAAGTGATCAATGGAAGTTAAAAAATATAATCTAAATGATTATTCGATGTTGTTACGTTCATTATGTTCCTTGTAATAACTTTATTTTAACCTTAGATTCTCTAAGCATGTTTAATGTCCTAATTCTTTAACTAACATAATTACAAGAACTCATACAATGTTTTTGTATCGGCTTAAACTAACAAAGAGCTTACTAAGCATTGCTTTTCACAAAGCTAAGGCACACTTTTTTATGCTTGTTATATGTTTGATGTTACACTTAACAAGAAATGGCTTAGATGTATAATTTTTAAATTATTAAGTGTTGTTGGTTGTGGACGCTAAGAAACTGCTTTACTAAACATTATGGCAAAGAGGAGGTGGTGTCATATGATAAGAACGTTGGTGATATCGAATTCATTTATACAATAATATGAATAAATTAATTTTCACTCTGAATTTATTTCATTTTACATGAAGCAAGTCACAAGGAATAGTGAAATTACAATGAAAAGTGTAAAGATAGACAAATGAAGGAATGCAACGTAATTAAGTAACCAATAAAAATAAAAAATAAGATATAATGTAAGATTCATTGTAAAGATTTCCGAGTTAATTCTAGCAAATGGATTCTTAAATCCTTGAAAAGGTATGGATTTATAGGAACTACTTCCCGACTAAACCATCTTTTACTGAATTAAAATTTTTAAGTCGTCAGTAAAAGGACAAGCTGAGGATATCCGAATTTAAGAGGTAGTTTTGAAACACGTAAGCTATACATTGGTTTTTTCGTGAATTAAAAATGCAGTTATTAAATTTATTATTTCTTCACAATCAAGCTATAATAAGTAAAACTGTACATAACAAAGAAAGAGAAGTATTTGTAAAAGTGGAGAGTTTACCCAGTCTTCAATTCAAAAACTGGCCTTTTTTGGGTTCACCTCTACTACACTCCTTCATAAATGCAGTGAAAAGTAATATTTACGCAAGAACCACGAAGTTCGATTGAGGATAATTTTTGTGACTGACTTATTGAGTGTTGTGATGATATTTTAGAGTAAAATCATTTGAAAGTATCGCGGCATTCATTCAGGAACCTGCAAGCTCTAATAAGTATTTTTCTAGACTTGTCCCTAAGATTCGATTATAAATAAATCAAAAATGGAAAATGGCAAGTGTTATAAATGTAAATAACAATGGTGCATGGGCGCACAGCATGCAGAAACTAAATGTCAGCATACATTGAGTCAAAGACCTTAAATGATTCGAAGATGCTTACTATTGCAGCTTATCTTCGTGACTCATCTGTAAAGAATTTGGCTTTGGTATTTGACACTTTACTTTGATGATCATTGGTTCGCGTGTAAACGCCTAAAATAATCATTCTAACTTTTCATTATTAAGTGTTTGAATTGGTTTTGTCGAATTTTGTGGTTGATTGATCTGACAAAAGATGAAATTTCGCTGTGGCTTACCGATTACTTTTCTTTTAAGCCAAAAAACAATTTTTTTTGTTTTTTTGAAAAACGACACTATTGTAGCTTAATATATTCATAAAAATCTTTATTCCAAGTAATAAATCGATAGA
Source organism: Microvelia longipes (assembly GCA_018340805.1). NCBI lineage: Eukaryota > Metazoa > Arthropoda > Insecta > Hemiptera > Veliidae > Microvelia > Microvelia longipes. Next base: position 277,002 of record JACMZG010000079.1, read on the forward strand.
CCCCAAAAATGGTTAACTCTAGAGTCATTTACAATTCGACATCTACAATCGACTCGAGAAAAGTGTCAAATCCCAAAAAGATCTTAAAAAACGTAATTAATTTTTTTTATAATGTTATTATTTCTAAACTGAGAGCAGCATATTTTCCCCTGCTTCAAATGTGATTGTCTCTAACAATGCTTGTTTTTTTTTGTGAGAATGTCAATTATTATTTCTTTAACTGGTGGTGTTAATTATTAAAAAGGCGTATATTAATGATGTCCTCAGTTTCCGTTAATGTCCTCTTCTTGGAAATTTATATTTTAAAGAATGAGCTATCGATTGCCTCGAGGTCCAAAGGCAGTTACTTCCCTATCATTCCTGTCAATAAATATTTTCCTATACTTGATATTAGCCTACAGATATTTGCTACGATGTTTAAAGAAACTATCTCACAGATATGATCAATGGTGATCTAATTTCTAATCCTATTTCTTTCTAAGGAAGTATGGTTTCTTTTAAACTTACAGTCTGCATTAACCCTTCTGGCATAAATGGACAAACTTTAGAAATTGCATGCTATTACTGCAATTATGCAAACTATACAAATTCCTGATCCAATAATTTTAACATTTACAGTGGACGACTAGTGATTAATGATAAGAATAGTCGCTTGATTATACAGACAGTTGAGCATGTTCTGTACACTTAACAGTTTATCACTGGCCATTAAAGACGCCTCTTTACAATAATAACTAAAGAAACTAAAATTGTATTTTTTTGCTTAAAATTAATGTTTTAATATTATGATAACATATTATTTTGAAGCTTTAAATTCATGTTAAATGTCTGAATGCAATGTTATTTCGATGTAAATAGTTTGAAATATTAATGGATATTAATATTATTATAGAAACTTAGTAAGCTGCATATTCCGCTCTTTGGACGAATTTGGTTTGCCGATGACTTAATACTTATTTTATATCTAATTTATATGTACAAAAATGTACATAATTTAAGTTATTTGTATTGGAAGGTTTTTTTCATACAAAGTGTATGTACTAGAAAGTTTTATCTCTTCTGATTAATAACCTCATAAACAATAAATTAGACGTTCTTGGTATTTTTGATTCAATGTAAGTAATATTTAGAAAGGCCTACAGCAAAGTTTCATTGTACCAAAGCAGTACCCTTTTTACTGTGCAATAATTACAATCACATTATCTTGTGATGTCATGATGTGATTGATATTTATTTTGTTGTGTAGTAATTCTAGACTTACTGCATTATGGCCTGCACAACGTTTCTAAGAGTAGAGAGGAAATTTCGGAAATATCTGCGTAAACTAGACGTCCAAACATTATTTCTACCGAAAGTTTTAAAACTTATCGCTGACCAAACTATGGTCAGTAATTGTCTATTGCCAATAGTATTTTGTCATCGGAATTCCAAAATTTTCGGGCAATTGATTAGTGTCATAGAAAAAATCAAAGATCATATTTGCCATATGTCATCCGCGTATCAAATTGTAAAATCATTTATTAAATTGTTAAACAGTGTTTCATTTAAAATAATTTAAAGTAAAATTTTTGTAAAATTCAATTTAAAATTAATGAGTGCTTTCTTTTATTAGAGTGTACTTGGCTATGAAACTGTGGTCCCTCATATACCGTAGTTGCTGAATAAACTTTTAAGTGAAAGTAAAACACTTTAACTATAAGAGCCTGAGAGGGAATTCAGAGTGATTGGGGCAGTAACTTATGATCCACTTTTACCGTAAGAGCCTGAGTAGGATTGAAAAGTGATTCTCTGTTCCCATTGTGACAATAATCTCACTTCCTCTTTTACCAGAAGGGCATGTGTGGTCAAAAACAATCAATTGGTAAAAACAATCAATTTAAAGTGATTGTTTTTGTTTCCATAATGACAAAAGCTTAAGTTCTAATCATCTCATTTAGTTGGGATTACGTTATTAAAAAAGTTGAATATTTCATACTTTGTACCTGTAGATAAAAATTTCCTTGTGAACATTACGATTTGTGTGTTAGCTTGGGCTAACAGAAAGCGCTCATTACTTTTACTCCTTTGTAAAAGGTAGAAAAAAACAATTTATCATTTTTGTGGAATACTCTGTTATTAGGTGATAGCTGTAATATCTATATTATTCATCGTACTATCAACAGTTGCACTTACACTCAACACTATACCACAGATGCAAGTAAACGATGCACAAGGAGTACTGCAAGACAATCCCCAGCTTGCTATGGTCGAAGCTGTCTGTATAACATGGTTCACTTTAGAATATCTGCTTAGATTTAGCGCCTCTCCAAATAAGTGGAAGTTCTTTAAAGGCGGCTTAAACGTCATCGATTTACTAGCTATCATGCCTTACTACGTCTCATTATTTTTAGTGGAAACCAACAAGAACGCAAACGATCAATTTCAAGATGTCAGAAGAGTAGTTCAAATTTTCAGAATCATGAGGATTTTAAGGATATTAAAATTAGCACGACATTCAACTGGATTACAAAGTTTAGGGTTTACACTTAAGAACTCGTATAAAGAATTAGGATTGCTTATGTTATTTTTAGCAATGGGTGTCCTAATATTTAGTTCTTTAGCATACTTTGCTGAAAAGGAAGAACAAGGTACTAAATTCATTTCGATACCAGAAACGTTTTGGTGGGCTGGTATCACCATGACGACGGTTGGATACGGTGATATTTATCCAACAACACCCCTTGGAAAAGTTATCGGAAGTGTTTGTTGCATTTGTGGCGTACTTGTCATTGCCCTACCCATCCCAATTATTGTCAATAATTTTGCTGAATTTTATAAAAATCAAATGAGAAGAGAGAAAGCGTTGAAAAGGAGAGAAGCGTTGGAGAGAGCGAAGCGAGAAGGTTCTATCGTATCTTTTCATCATATCAACCTCAGAGATGCCTTTGCCAAATCAATGGATCTTATCGATGTCATTGTTGATACAGGTATGTTTTCATCCCAGTTTTCCTTCCATAATTTGGTTGTTCTTACTAGCCTACGCGTTGTAGAAAAAGTATACCTCTACTGCTTAAAAGTAGTAGGCGTCGATACCTCTACATCCTCCTGCGTTGTACTAGGTCTGACAAAATTTTAGTGAAGCAATATATAGTTTTACCGTTATACCGTGTTATTGGTGTCAACGTATGTGAACACTTGGTTTGAAACTTGACACTGAGAGCTGTATTGAGAACACGGCTTTGAAAGAAACTTATACCTATACCAATAACTCATAGATGCTTTGAGTACCTACTTACTGTACTTTACGGACCTAAGTAGGCTCTAGTTCATTAGTACAAACAGCGTTATGAGTAAATTGTTTTTAAAGACCTTTCCCACATTTCTGCAGTCTGAGTTAGCTAACTGTTTTAAATGTTAAGAAAAGTTTACAATATTACTATATTATAAATAAATTGATTTTATCATAATTCTATGGAAACTGAATAATTATGATCATTTTAACCTATAAAACTCCCATTTCTTATACCTTCGTTAACCCTCCAAATATGATCCATTTTATTACCCTCTCCATATATTTGATTAACTAATAATAAAATTGTTATACTTTTTTGCTATTGTAATTATTCTGTCCATTGTTATTATTGTTATTCTTATTGATAATATTATGTTATTAATATTCTTATGTTATGTTATTTATAATCATATGTTATAATATTAATAATTTCCCATTTTCTTATAAATTTTGTCTTATTCATTGTTATTTACTTCCAAAATATTCATCTTTGCTACTCTTTTAATAATATATTTAGCAATATTTTTCCAGTTTTACAAATTTTACTCTTGGTAAGTTGGTACCAAAAAAATGAACAGAAATTATTTACATGATAGACTAGGAAACTTAGAATGGCAAATTTTAAAATAGCCTCTAATAGACATTAATAAGTCTTAATATCATTGTAACCAAACCATTGATGCTTGATATATAATTATTTTGTTTGTATAATTACTTAGTTTGGGGAAGCGATTTCGCTATCTTCTGCGCTCAAAGTAAGATTGTATGTAACTCAAATAAATTAGTGTTCATTGAAGAGCCACCAGTAAATCTACGATTTATCAACGCTATATCCAAATTTGTGTGCCGTAGATCTATCTTAAGCAAAACTTGATTACTCTCTAAAATATCTGAACTTTTGATCTTCTTATAATGCCAATCCTAGTGTTAATTTCAAAATGTTTAACACCTGATATCTTTTCTCAATCTTAAATTGGTTTACTATGTCAGGATTATCAAACCTGAAGATCTATTCACATTTGCTCAACATGATTATTAAGTAAGAAGTTTATCTAAGATATTGGTATTTCGAAATGAGGTAGGCTTTCTTTACGAGAGCACTTTTTGTTAGATGTTATCGTTGTCGGTTCATTATTCTTATTATATAACAAAATATTTTAAAATTTGCCTGGATAGTTATAGTTCTATGTTTGTTTTCCATTCTTACTATTCTGATATAGAATTTTAGATTAGGATATCTGTCGTGAGAGGTAAATTATTTTAATACATTTTCATTAGCATAGTTACCAAGTTAGTTAATATAAACAAAAGGTTGATCATGTCCATTTCACCGTCTTTTTAAGAGATCCTTGTACCCCAGATGTGAAAGTTTCTAAGCATTCAAATGTTTGAATGTGTGTTCCAAAACACCCATAAAGGTGTTTTGGAAACATGTGAACAAAGAAATGAAGAAAGCCGCTTCCATTTTCACTTCTTCGTCTTTATTACGTTCTTATATAAAAAAATAAGTGTTTACACTAAAAACCCGAAACCTAGGAACATCTAAATCATCTGTTTCTGGTGTTTTAAAGACATCCTCATTAAGTTTTACAAGTTTTCTGTTTGTATTTAAGTGTGAATATGTGTGTTATTGTATTCCTAGTGCGTTTATACTAGGGATTTGAACATTGATTCAACCCTATAAAAATTACTTTTGGTACTAGCAGTTGACTTGTATCTGTAATAAGCTAGGGACTTGATTGTTAGCAACCTTTTGTTTATGAGATAGTTTTAAATTTTCTATTTTTCAAAATTGATCTTCTATACTTTTCTTTTCTGTTTCCTTTAAAGGGAAAAGCTGTGTGCTGTTTTTGTTACTTACATCAAAATTACACTTTGAAACAAACATTATGTTATATTATTACAAAGCAACATATTTTCCAAATTACTCTACTGACATTTTTGACACTAAAAACTACACTTAAATGAATATCTACAAAGCTATAGTTGTAACAAAAACAGTTCTTTTTAGTTTAGAACATTTAGATCTCTAGTTACGAATAGTAATTGTAGGTTTTTTTAATTTATCTGATTGTAATAATTACTGTCATAGGTAATCGATGGATCACAATCTGTTTATAGTGAACCATGTGAGGTGTGACGGTGTCATTTTTTTAAAATCCCCTTGTATTTTGTAGACATTACGTTTATATACTTAATAGATTAAAACGTGTTGTTATTTAGAAAAAATGTGTTTTAGTTCTAGAAGTTTTAACAGATTTTACCGAGTAAGTGTTATCTAGAAAAAATACGTTTTTAGTTTTAATAGATTTAACCGTGTGAGGGTTATCTAGACAAATTACGTTTTTTAGATTTAATAGATTTAACCGTGTGCGTGTTATCTAGAAATTACGTTTTTAGATTTAATAGATTTAACCGTGTGAGTGTAATTTAGAAAAAAATACGTTTTTAGATTTAATAGATTTAACCGTGTGTGTTGTATCTAGAAAAAAATACGTTGTCAGATTTAATAGATTAAACCGTGTGCGTGTTATCTAGAAATTTTACGTTTTTAGATTTAATAGATTTAATCGCGTGTGTTATCTGGAAAAATTACGTTTTTTAGATTTAATAGATTCAACGCGTGTGTGTTATCTGGAAAAATTACGTTTTAGATTTAATAGATTCAACCGCGTGTGTGTTATCTGGAAAAATTACGTTTTTAGATTTAATAGATTTAATCGCGTGTGTTATCTGGAAAAATTACGTTTTTAGGCCTATAATTAAAAATTGACTTTTGTGGGTGGTAACTTTGCGTTACATTATTGAAAATTATTTATTAAAAAATGTTAATTCGTTCGTTTAAGGTATACAAACAGATGAACCTACAACTCTTTGCATGTTGTTTTGTAACTTAATTATGTGTTAATTATTTAATGAAGAACTCATTAGTAAGGATGTGTGCTTAAATTTTGTTTCAAATTTTATTTTCACAAAACAAGTTTAGTGGATGAAGCCAACTATGTTTGCTATCACTAAACAAGTTTAGCGGATAAAATCGACAAGGTTTGCTTTCACTAAACAAGTTTAGCGGATAAAATCGACAAGGTTTGCTTTCACTAAACAAGTTTAGCGGATAAAATCGACAAGGTTTGCTTTCACTAACAAGTTTAGTGGATGAAGCCAACTTGTTTGCTTTCACTAAACAAGTTTAGTGGATAAAATCGACAAGGTTTGCTTTCACTAAACAAGTTTAGCGGATAAAATCGACAAGGTTTGCTTTCACTAAACAAGTTTAGCGGACGAAGCAAACCTGGTTTGTTTCCATTAAACAAATTTATTGGATTGCCCAAATGCCATTAAATTTAACCCTAATTGTAGGAAACTTGTATTTTTGTAAGTAAAGACTCTTTACTTCTAAAAACTAATTTAACTTGGTGATTACAGACGGCGTACTTCAAATGGGTATTGAAGACGGTAGTAATCTTCTTCAGGCCAAAGGTGGTGAATCTAATAACGCTGGTGGAGGGATAGTTGCATTACCAGGTGGATTACCCGGTATCGGATTACCCGGTACATTACCAGCACCAAGTTCAAATCCAATGAGAAGACAAGAATCGTTTAGGCTTCAACCACAGCCACCTCTATTGGACCTAGAGCCACAAGTAACTTCTAATCAGGTATAAATCTCAGGTATTGATTACAATCTGACTTTTAACCAAATTTTATCCCCAGAAAATAAGGTAATTTTACAAGACTTTAATTAAAAAGTAGAAATCTAATTAGTTACTTAATTACTTAATTAACTTAACTATTAACTAGTTACTTAATCTTAATTAGTTTATTCGAATATTATTTTAGGTTCTGTCTATTTCCTTAAAAGTTTTATTTATTTTTCCTAATATGTTGTAGTTAAAGTTTATTTTTTCCATTTAAAATAAATTAAAACATAAATTGTTATCCCCTAAATTGTTTGATGAAAATTATTTTACTTGATTGACGATTTATTTATTTTGGTAGAGTAGTTAAATTATACTAGTGTTAAATATTTAAAATCAATCTTAAGTTTATTTCAAAATTAATGAAAAAAATACAATTAAAGTAAATGTATGAATAAATGATAAAGGAGAACCTTTATTTAAAATAAAACAATAAACTGAAATGAAATAAAATAATATAAAAACTAGAAATCAAATACAAGAGTAAATAAAATTTACCTCCTGACGTTGGAAAGGGGTTTTTATCCTTCTTGTAAGGGGGCTAAAAGTGATAATTAACTCCGAGTCTGAATCTACGGGAAGAAAAGTAACCATCACAAGTGAAATAGCTTTGACTGACATGACAACTATTTAACTCTCGCTTCGTATTTCCTCTTTAACTCAGTCGGTAGCGTGCAAGGCTCTTAAAAGTTATAAGTTCAATCCTAACTCGGACCGCACACTTTTAACAGTGGCTAAAAATAATTAAAAACTTTCATTTTTGGTTTAAATTAAAATTTTGCGTATATGCATTTATTAGAATATTCACGAGTACATTTCGGCTTACCAAATACAAGTACTTGCATTAATTTTAATAAACGACGTATTAAAAAATCTACAAGTATCTACAATATTACAAGTATGTTGTAATATTTTGTATCACTTTGTTATGATGTGAATAAAGAATTATTATTATTTTTATTATTATCTAAGCACAAACTTAGCAATTTAAAAAAAAACGTATTTGTTAACAGAATTCAAAAAATAACGGTAACAAAATATCAATTCTTACATTCTTGTCTGAATTATTAAAAGTTTCAATTCATAAGTTTGATTGAAATAACACCGCGGATATCGACAAACTTTTAATTTAAGTGAGGTGGTAAACTTATTTAGAAATTATAGTTCAAGAGCTAGGCCTAAAAATGAGACATATTTTGTAAAATTTTAACCAAATTGTTTTGCAAATTTACCTCAAATTATGAAGAAAAATCATAGTCTGCCTATCCAAAGTGGAGCCCTTTATATAAGCCCTTTATTGTGCATGCTCAATATTATATAAAATGGCACAAATTTCAATTTTCAGGCAATAAGCGGTCCCCTGTAGGTCATGTGCAAAGCATGAAGAAAAAACTGATAAATTTTCCTATAAAACGAAAGTTTTTTCGTCAAAACCGTGTTACTGCAACTGAAGTTATAAAATATGTTAAATGGTTAAAAAAATGCACAAAAAGTCAATATTTTTTCAAATAAATCCGCTGACTGCATAGATTAACTTTTTTTTGTGTTTTTGAAAGAGTCATAACTTTGGTTGTAGTCATTTGATTTTGATGATAAAACACTCGTTTTACAGAACATTTTATAATCTTTAAAAAATGTTCTCTTCATGTTTTGCACGCTTCCCACAGGGAACCACTTATTTTAAAAAACTTAAAATAAGTTTTAGTTAAAATAAGTTAATGAGTTAACTGATTTGTGCCACTGCCGAGCTTGGTAAACCAACTAAGTATATCCCTTGAAAAGCCTCGGGATTGAAATGTTATGATTCCTAAAGCTTTAGCCTTCAAAAACTACCTTGATTGCCCAGGGAGTAAAACAACGCTTTTCTCCCCTGGTAAATTAATAAATATTTAATTTTAAAAGTAAATTGAGAATAATAGTCCATGGCTGAAATTTTGCTTATTGGTGCTTGTTAGCATGCTTTTTAAAAGGTGGAACTTATCAGATGCATCTTACATAGACAGATGCCTTTTTTTAACATCTGTGATTTGTTTACCATAAGTTTATGGATTTTTTTAGGCATCTGAAATGTACCACTCGATATAATATATAAGTGCTTGTTTAGATTGCTTTTAGAATATCTTTCAAATTTCTTACGATTAGTTTCGTTTGTTTCTCTAATGATAACAATTTATTATTTTTAATTTTTTCTTTAAAACTCGGTAAGGCTAAGGTTCAATTTTTAACTTTAAACTAACTCCCCAGCTGGGTGTCAAATAGTGATAAAGTTGAAACGCGTCATAACTGCAGTTTACAGATCGTATTCAAATTTAATTCCCGTGTGAACGTAATAGTTCTGTGGTGTCATGAGCAATTGTCCTAATGAGTAGTTTAACATTTTGGGAAATTTTTTTGAAGGGGCTGGGCGGGGGGGGGGGGGTCAATGCTAGTTAATGTTGTTAAGTTAATTGTACTCCATAGATCTTTAATAAAAGTGTTGATAAGCTATGTGGATTTGTCATATAACAAATTGACTCCGTTAAGGATAAACAAATTGAGAAAGAATCCATCCATGCTACCAAACTGAGCATCTTCTTGAGAAGATGCTCAAGACCAATCTTGAGCATCTTCTCAAGAAGATGCTCAGTTTGGTACAAACTGCGCTTGCTTGCAATAATTATATTACCTTTACCGGTATCTTTAACTTAGAGGCAAACTTATCTTGTATTGTAGGGTATTAATAAATTGCGAAAAGTAAAGTACTTTGTTTTGCTTTGTTACCTCCTCGTGTCGTGATATTTGTATTAAAAGTAATACAGGTTGTTCATTTAAATGTTTAATTTGACATCGGTTGTTATTATTTGTTAAGCACGTCTTATCCTTGTGGCATAACCTGCGTTCCGCGTCTTTTGCTATAAACTTCTATGGGGAAGGTAGTTTACTCCTATTTCTTTATCTAAGAACACGATCATGGGGTCAGTAATGTTCCCTTATCGCGTCATCGCCTTTATTAATGTATAATGCAGACCCTAATATCCTTATTAGGGCCTGCTATGAAATCTGTTAGATTTTGGGAAATGTTAGTGATAAGTCATTTCATTTGCGCCAACATCAACACCTTAAAATATGGGGAAATAGACAGCTAGACAAGGGTAACCTAGCGATAACCACTGTAGCTGATTTTGAAACCTTCTAATAAGAAGTCATTTTCAAAACAAAAGAATTTCCTCGTGCATTAGCATTGGGCCAATATTTCATAGGTGAATACTTAGATTATTCCAGGATTTTAAATATAGAATCAGGCTCTTTTCACTACTGACTTGTATTTGTCTGATTTAACCCAGAAATAATAAAAAACTAAACGGATAATTTAAACAAACATTTTTTTAAAAAAAAGTGAATTTATTGAGTTATTAATTATTTTAAAGAGTAAATAAAATGTATTAATAAATTAAAACACCATTACGGTGAAAATCAGCATGTTATCAGTTAATTTATATACATGTTACAACTAATCTAAACAATTTAATGCAATAAAAAGGTAACTTTGTGTATACTAAAATTAATTAGAAATAACAATAACTAATGATAAATAAAATAAAACACTATATTGAGATTTTCACCTTCTTATCACTCAATTTAATTACTCGTGACACTCCATTAAAACTCTATTTTTCAATGAAATAGTGACTCTGCTGAGTTTTTACGCTCTAAAACTCTCTAAAGCACTTCGAGAAAAATTGAAAGAATTAATCGTCACAAATAAGAGAAACCAACAAACCCCCATTAGGACTTTAACAACGATCACCCTTTCGTTATCAATTTCTTATCAGCGACGGTGGCATTGCTACGGACTTTGAATAGCGAATAATGAAGCTTTGAATTACCGGAAAATATATATCAAATTTAGGATTTAATGCAGTTTCCAAAATAAGTCATATTACTGTGTGCTTTAATTTAACTTTTCAAATTTACCAAAAAGTAAAAACAAAATCACCATATTGGGTAATAGTTAGGAAAATAAAAATGGTAAATTTGAACTCAGAAGAGCCAATTTATAGGAGCTAGGGGGGTAAGGACCGTTTTAGAAAGTCTAGAAACATGATTCAACTGATATTTCAAAGGTGTTAATATTGGCACTTTTGAATGTTAATATTGGCACTTTTGAAATGTTAATATTGGCACTTTTGAAATGTTAATATTGGCACTTTGAAATGTTAATATGGCACTTTTGAAATGTTAATATTGGCACTTTTGAAATGTTCCAGCCTGTATATTGAGAAAAGTTATCCGTTTTAAATGGAAAGTTAAATTTGGTAAGTAAGGGATGTTCTACTCGTTTACTGGCTGGCAGTATTCAGCCAAAAGATTAATAAGACCATATAGTGTTTAGAGTATGAAAACCACAGCCCTGACGCTTTCTTGGTGATCTTACGAGTTGCATTAGGGCGACTCATCAATTTACTCCTTAATTTTGATACAAATGTGGTTGTTTAGGGCGAAGTAGCTGTTGGAGGTCAACCAGGAGTACCTGTTGATCCGAACGCACCAATTAGATTAGAAGATATGCCAAGTGAGTTCGAGTGTTGCTTCTGTAATTCTAAGGTACCTATATATGTCAATCCAAAACAAACTTTACCTATAAGCACTAATTTTATATCTTTTTGGCAAAAATACTTTATTTATACAGTCGAAATTATAGGATTATCCTATTCACAAATTTTATTAAATTTATGCATTTACAGAACTAAAAAATGTGATAACACAGTCATTCCATAAATATTTGTAAAAAAAATTTACTTGACGCAAAGCATATCACTACAACCCTATTGGGATTTGCTGAAATAAACCCAATGTTTGACTAAGTATCATGACTTCAAATTCTAACAGGATATTTCCTGTTAAAATATTCCTTTGGCATTAGGGCTATTTGTAACTGAAAGTACCTATGTCAATATATGTCAAATCTAAATGTCGTTTAGATTAGAAAAGACCTGTTATATAAAAACTTAACCTATTAGACCAAGAAATAACCAGCTCGGTTAGTGATCATTCGTCAATAAGTTTATTAGTTTATAGACGAAGGAATTACCTGGCCAGATAGTGTTCATCCGTCAAAAAGTTTTTTTAGACATACGAATAATATTTTTGTTACATAAGAATGTTCAGTTTTGCCAATATACTCATAGTCCAATATCCTTCCAAATAATCCATAGAGGTTCGGACTTAGATTCTTGCCTTTTATTGAAACTATCTTCATTGGCACATGTAATCATATATGTATCATGTAAATTTGTTTTCAAATAATTTTATATTGAAAAAATGTCGCGTAATATCCCTGGCCAGAGAGATATAAACTGCACTTTGTCTAATTGTTATTGTATTAATGTCTTATTTGTTTATTTGCGATGTGTGTCATTTTGAAGAGTAAAGCTTGTATTAAAACAAACATTAAAATTCGAATAAATGACTATATATGTGATAACTAAAGTAATATATAAACCAAGTAGGGAAACAAACGCGACTTCTGTCAGACATGGCATGTAGTTCACATTTCGTCCACCAGGGAGTTGACTCAAATTTTCTTATGGCCGCAGCCATCTTGTTTTACCCTCGTAGATGTAAACAATCGACGTTTTTAACGAACATTTAAACTTATTTCTTGGCAACTCTATAGTTATAATAAGAATTAAAGTTGGAAAATTTTTTATGGAAAATTTTTATCTAAACAACTTCTCAATGATCTCCTGTGTATCATTTAAAATTATTTTCGAATTGCGCTAACTTTAATCAAGCTTTATTTTTTTTAAATTGTTATCATAAAGCAACCAAAATATGCAATTTATGTAATAAATTCTAGTAGATATGAATAATTTTAATTTGTATTGTCAGTTGATTAAGATTTTCTCAAAACGTTCTGCTACTCAAAAGGCCCTTATGACTTTATATATGTTATAGACTTTTGTATTACTGTTAATATCCGTCTGTTAATTTGGTATAGTATGTGTTTTTATCATTGTTTACCTTAGAAATTAGAGAAACACGTATTTTTTTTATTAATATGGTGTTATTGGAATAGAGAAAAGGGCATATGTTGTAAAAAATATCTTATCTCTTATCAGTCATGAACGTATTGGACGTTGATTTTTTCAATTTGTTTGTTTTTCTACCATATGTTTTTATTCTCAAAGAAGTATTCCCTTTCTTTTAAATTTATTTATTTTGATATTTCATGGTCCTTAAGACCTGTTGCTTCTTTTAAATTGGCCTTCATCACAATTTAGTTTGCTGTTGGCAATTGCCATGGGAGGTTTCAAAGGTATCGTAGAAGATTTTTCGCCCTTGCAAATTGTATAATACCAAAATATGTTGCCGAAATTGGCGATTTTTTATATTAAAAACGAAGACCCAAAGCAGAAAGTATTATATAATATAATACTTTTTTCGAGAGGCTGTTAAATGTCTACTTTACAACCTCAAAAATCTCTCGCACTTTTATATTGTGTCATCTATTCATGGTTTCCAAAACACGGTAGGATCAAATGATAACCTCAAAAATTTTAGTAAAGATCTATTTTTAATGCAATAAAACATTTATTTTACGTCCACCGGTTGTAGAATTTCACGTCACAGCCGCTAAGCAAATCGGTAAGGAAGATAATAAAGTAAAATATTTTGTCCGATTTGACCAAAAATAATAAAACTTAAACGGATAATTTAAACAAGCATCTTACAATAAAAAATGAATTTAGTGAGTTATTAATTATTTTAGTTAGTAAATAAAATTAATTAACAATAAATTAAGACACCATTAATGTGAAGAGCAGCTTGTTGTCAGTTAATTTAAAATACCTGTTACAACTAATTTTAAACAATTTAATGCCATAAAAAGGTAATTTTGTGAGTTTGTGCCAACTAAAATAATTCAAAAGTAAGTTTAACTAACAATAAATAAAATTAACAATATATTGTGATTTTAAACTTTCTTATCACTCAATTCAAATATTCTGACAACACATTAAACCTTTTTTTTTAATGAAATAGTGAGTCTTGTGTTCATAAAGCCCCTTGAATTAAAGCACTTTTGCTACCTCCAATAACCTCCCAAAACTAACCGACATTAACCAATAATCATCCTTTTTTTATCCATTTTCTATCAGGCAGGTAGCGCTGCTACGGCCTTTGAATCGGAATAGAGTTTTAATTAGTTTTTTACCATACCGAATCACAGAAGATATTATTACTAGGGGCCCTATAGGTTAAACTTGTGACATGAAAAAGTAACCTGACCCTTCGATTATAATACAATCAAATAATCAGTACAAATTACACTTAACTTTATTGAGCTGTTAAAAATACAAATCAAAACACAAACAATTTGCGGGAAACAAAATCAATTGATTTGTTTTAACCTTAACTCACTCTTGAAGGCGGTTCAATGAGGTTACACAGAGCCCTGAGAGCCCCAAAAAAATGTTTAGCCCTCATGTATTGAGTAGGCTATGCTCTCTAGTATATATCTCTATGGAATCACATGGAGAAGTTATAGGTTTCAGACTATTGGTAAAATCACAGAAGTAAATAAATATAGATGCTCGCACATAAAACAATGTTAAAACAGTTAAAATTAAAAATAGTGTCTCTAATATCTCACATTACGGTAATTTAAAAAGTGGAGATAAACCCAGTTTAATCTCAACATTAAATACGAGAATGTGATGATAAGGCTGATAAGGTCCATGGAATAAATTAATTTAATAGTCTTTCTGATTATTGAAACAGTCTTATAGGTTCCTGCAATTAGTCTCCCTTTCAATACGCATCTGCACTTATTAGTGTCTTATAGTGACACATTTTTAGGACTATTTGTAATACACGGTAGTACTAATTTCATTTTGACATAATACATACTATATTTATAATTTAAATGCTTGCATGAAAAAAATGTAGATATGGCAAGTTTTAAAGTATTTTGGCACTTTCACGAAATGTTTTTGCGTCTGATTAATAGTACGTAGTGCAATTAGTGGGGAAATTTTGCATGCAAGTGTGGTTTTACAGCCCGAGCGAAGTAAGGGTTAGAGTGCTAAAATGTTTTACAGCCCGAGCGTAGTAAGGGTTAGAGTGCTAAAATGTTTACGCCGAAGTTAAGGTGAGCGCTAAAATGTTTTACAGCCGAGCGTAGTGGGTTAGAGTGCTAAAACCTTTTACAGTCCGAGCGAAGTAAGAGTCAAAGCGGTAAAACGTTTTACAGCTCAAGCGAAGTAAGGTTTTGCTAAACGTTTTACAGCCCGACGAAGTAAGGGTTGTTGTGTTAAACACGTTTCTGGGAGCGAGTAAGGGTTAGAGTGCTAAAGCGAAGTATTTTTATAACTTTTGTATAACAAGAAATGGGCTTAACACACTTAATGAATCACCGTATTGTTGGTTATTTTTCCCAAAACACGATATAGATGGGGTCAGATCGTGAAATGGTAGCATGTGCGACCACAGAACAGTCCGGGTTCATCCCTGGTCGGGCCTCAAGGATTATCATGCAAGGGATGGAATCTTTCACGTGCGTCTTCGAAAGGGCTTGCCGTGGTCAACCTGTGCGATGTCAGGTACTGTGTGGGGCATGTGTTGTTTTCTTGTGAAAGTAGAAATATAGTATGTCACGGCTTTCTGTGGATTAGAACGCAAAAATACTCTCTTAAAACTATAAGTAAACACATCTTTCTATCTAGGGTTAGCAACAAGGGCAACAACGATATTTGCAGTGATTTATATCTCCAATTATTCATATAATATTACATCGATTGTACAGGTAGAAAAAGTAACAATTTCAGGCGGTTATCAACGATTCTCGCTTCACTTTAATCTTATGTGTAGACCCATAGTAAAGTATTTTTATTTTATTATATCCATTTACTAGGTTATTATATTTCTCTTTTTGATTATTTTTTTTGCATTAATTGTTCAGTCGAACTTAGTTTCTTTTGTTGTTCTTTGGCATTTTCAGGAGCGGAAGGGACCCTGTGAATCTAATTATAGAAATATTTAACAAATATGGCATTAATTTTTTATTTTTATTTTATGTTTGCATTTGTTTTTCATTATTATTTTTATTATTGTTATAAAGGATTTTTTTATACTGTCATATAAGTATAGGAATATTTCATCCTTAAAATGTCCTTAATTTTGCCTAAAATAAATTTTAAGCAAAGCATGAAAGAACTAATCTTTTAAGCTGCTTTTCAAAAAGATCAGAAAATATTTTTATACTATTCCTTATCATACTTACTAGCATTTTACAAGAAAATTGCTTATGAGTGTTGAATTGTAGAAAAGACTTGGATTAAGCTTCCTAATACTAAAAATGTCTAAAATTATATATATATATATTATATAATATATAAATATATATATATAATATAATTATATATATATATATATATTATTATATATATTCCTTCCCTTCCTACGATCATTCTCATAAAGGTCATTTTCTCGCAGCACATTAGCAGATGCCAGAGACTTTTTCGTGCGCTCCAAGGCGAAATACGTGTGCCTTTT
>JACMZG010000007.1:0-102500 GCA_018340805.1 Microvelia longipes
TCACAACTCAGGCACTGAATTTGTGCTAATAAATACCTGTATTGAGGAGGTGCAGGATCGTTGCTCCTCTGATTCCTCTGAGCTGTGATCTGTACATCCTCATCTTCTCGGAGGATTATTTCATCTTCTTTCTCTTCTCTTTAGGTTGGCCTTACCCTTGGCTTTACCAGTACAGCTTGCTACCCCTCCCCTTCCCTTACCCCCTCTCCCAGGTCCCTCACCGGTTGATCCTCGTCCTTTTTTAGCGGCTGGCTCTTACCTTCCTCCTCGTCGGATTCCTGGCCATCGTCTGACATATGATTTTCTATTAACTTGGCCTCTAGCATCTATTGTTCTTCCCTGCATATTAAGAGTATAATTATTAAGATAAAACTGCGTTATGAAATCAATATTTAATAGAAGAAAAATAGTTGTAGAGAATTTATAAGTAACAAAGCTGATTAATCACTTTGTATAATACATTTACAGAGTCTTTTGATCACTTTTTATCAATCAATAATATTTTGTGAGAAATAATTAAATGAAATTTTTTTGAAAAGTTTTTTATTGACACAATTTTGACACACAGAGTTGGATTATCACAAAATCTAATCGTGCTTCCTCTCATAGGACTTGATTTTTGGTGCCAAAGTTTCATTAACAATTCGGAAAAGCTGTTTTTGAGCTGCAAGCGTCTATACAAGAGAAATGAGATCTACATCTATACACTACAGACAATTTTTATTTTTAGGGATCTTATGGTTACTTGAAAAATTGGATATAATTAATAAAATGGGGGTTATGTTTTTTCTATATGCAATGCTTCCCTCTCCTTTAGGTAGGAAAGCAATAAAAAAATAGTATATCTACACACAGTGTATAATGTGAAGTTTTAATTGATAGTTTTAGGGATTAATGAAACCACTTTTCACTCCAGGGAGGAAGTTTACTTTATCTCCAGACGGTGGATATAGTAATGTAAAATATTGACTAGTTTTTAGGGACTAAGAGCATTGTCACTCCCAAGGGAGAAAAAAGTTACTTATCTCCAGCGGGGTATAATGTAAAGTTTATTGGACTAGCTTTTTAGGGGAAGTAAGTAAATGAAAGCACTTAATCTACTCCCAAGGGGAAAAGTTACTTTTTTCTACCTTGGGAGGTAAAAGTGTTTCTATTATTAGGATAGAGCGAATTATATCCATTTTTTGAGTGGTAGCCTCTTAAATTTATAAAGGGAGCGATCATTTTTGTTACACTTTCCCAAGTGGCCCCAAAAATTTATAAGCGGTGGCCGAACCAAAAAATATTTTATTGTTGGTCAAAATCCGTTTCAGGTTCAAAAGAAGCTGTTTGGGATAATAAACAATTTTTTTTGGGGGCCAACACCCCAAAATTTTAAAGTGAGGACCCGACCAGAAATATACGTTTAGATTCTTAGTACTATGTTTAGCTTAACAAACTTGTAGAAGATGTTATGGTTTAAGCTTTTTTGATCTATTCCATGGATAAGCAGTGGTGTTTACGTTCCTTGCCCAGAAATTATTTGATAACAAATTGATCGATAGACATTACCTTTTTGTATCACACTTTTACTAAGTCCACCACAGTTGTACGTTCACACAGCACCTTTAGATCCGCGATATCGTATATGGGCGATACGATCTCTCATATACGGGTAATTTAAGCTATAGGAACCATGCGGAGCGGGAATCCGATCGGCTACGCATAGAACTAGGGAGATGGATCTAAATGGATCCCCCGATCGCTTGTCTTTTTGTGTGTGACCTTTTAGAGACGAGCGTATTTAACGGAATTAACCTTCTCCGTCGAACTTTTTATTTCATTTATTTACTTCTATATAACCGTTTGATCAAATAAACTTTTGGAATATTATTTTTTTTAGGTACTTTATTTTATTGCAAAAGAAATCACAATTTAATTAAATTATATTTTTGTTTTAAACTTTCCTATTTAACCAGAAGTGAAGGTTCACTATACAAGCGCCATGTTTTGGCGGGTTCACGTTATCATCGATTCGACTAAACAAATACGCTGCAAGAACCGTGAAGTTAGTTGGACCGATATTGCATAGTATTTTATACGATGCGGAGTCTAGAGTGTGTTGAACGTACTAAGTGTCTTTTAACAGGCATCGTATTGGTACCCATAAGATAAGGTTCTTGCCACGTATTTGTTTAGTTGATCAAGTGAGATTATGTGAGACTGATCCCTGCCAACACTCGCATCTTTTATAGTGGAGGTTCACTTTTGTTATCGGAAGTTTAAAAAAATATGTTTAATTAAATTTGTGATTTTTTTGATAATAATAAGTTACACTAAGTATAATCAAATAACAAAAGTTATTTGATCAAAAACGGTACATATTAAAGTGAAATAAAGTTCGACAAGAAGGCTTTATTCATTAAATAAGATTCGTCTTAAAGGTACAACAGCGTATGGGGGTATTCATTTAGATCCATATCCTAGTTCTAGCGTATGCGAATCGATCTCCGCTGTTCATACACTAATATTGCCGGTATATGAGATATCGATATTTATTACGTTCCGCGGACCTAGAAGGTGTGTGTGAATGTACTAATTATTGTATCGCCCATTAAAAGATTATCAAATAATTTATAAAGATAAAAAAACTAGTTTGTTTTCATACAACCTTTTAAGTTAAGTTTGCTAACTGATCTAAATGCCTTTGTCTAATTTGACTAGAGATAATATTATATCAAGGAGCAAGTGTAATACTGGAGGGCAAAATCCACAGTAATTATAATTTTATTATAATTACCCTTAAATTATATAAATGCTTACCTTAAAATATAACCCTGCAGTTAAAACTTTTCATTTATTAGATAGCACTTCAAATGTTTAACGGTTTACTTGCAAAAAACAAGGATAAGCGTTCTTGCGAAAGATATATAAACTTTATTCCCTTGAAGATTTTATCACTTTATCAAAATGCTGCTATTGTTAGCACAATACTTTATTCATTAATACGCACGAAAATATGACAGTGAATCAATAATCATAGAAAATTGCATTGAAACTAAGTTGCAATAATCTTAATATAATTTAAAAGAAAAAATGGAGCTCACTTTTTCCTCGGGCTGCCTCGTCATCGGACCCAGCGTTGTAATCGGCTAACTTCCTCCTTCTCAGACTCCTCGCCTGTCCTCGAAACGTGATTCATTGCTTGGTTTTCTTTCATTTTTTAATTTAAAATTTGAACAACTTTCAATTAAAATTACTAAATACATGCAACACTAAAATCGACCTCCACTAAAATTATACCTATAAAACAGGACAAATAACAAAAATGAACTATGCGTATAACCATTAACATGAAACTAATATTAGTATGTATTTAATTACCTTAATATTATTAAATTAATTATCACTAAATACGAAGTTAATGTAGAAATTAATTAATAGAATTAAAACAATTAAACAACGTTAACTGGCTTGCTTGCAACACAAAATGGCGCCCCACCCGGCTTCTACGCAACGTCCGACCTCGTCTTTACATGAAGTCTTTATAAATCGATGCAAAGATGTAAACATTTCTAGAATTATTTACACGATTATTTATTAAAAATTCTTTTAAAAAATGTTACTAAATATTTTTAAAAAATATGTAGTAATTCCATTTTAATTTAGCATGCGTCAAAAGTTTCTATTTTATAAAAATGTTATAATTTATCTTCAAGTACTAGCAGTGCATCTATTTTTTAAATGCTATTGATCATTTACCCGGCTTTCAGTGTAGCCAAATTGTAACTATTTAAATTTTTTTATCTTCTCCGCAGGAAAATGAAGCGTTACTGACCTAGGCGAGAAGAAAGGTAATTAACCAGATCGGCTTTGTGTAATTGTAATGAATACTGCCACTTTACCTACCTAGGCAGGAAAGTAGCAATTTTCCCAGCCGCCCCTGCTAAGATGGTAAAGAAAATTATAGATAATTTTGTAAACATGTGTAGTTAATAATAAAAGGCCTATTGAATTTAGATAATTAATTTATATAAATGATAATTAACATCATCTTAACTAATTAAAATTAAAATGAAACAATTTGTCAATGTAAATTTTAATTTAGAAATTATTTTATTGATTATATTAAAAGGCAACACTTTTTGTCTATGGTTTATCTCATCTTTTTTTTCAATCATTTACTATTTATTATACGAACCGATTTTATATATTTATACAGTTTAAAAGTTGTTATTCTATAGCGCATTCTATAGGTTTTTGTGCTGAATATCGTCCAAGATATAGGGACGACTTTTCGAACTACCCCGCCGGATTTGTTTTGAATAGCTACAAATGCCAAAGAGAGCCTACTACCGGCAAGTAGGAAGTACGATATCTCAAAGCTTATGAAGTGTCAAAGAATGGTTGCTCAGAGAATAAGTAAAGAATGTTAAGTGAAAAATTGTGAAATAGCTAGAAAAGACATTGTCAAATAATTGTGTTTTGATTTATTACTGTTCGCAGAATAAAATATTGAGTGGAACGAGGCATATTTCCTCGTACTCGTATATTCTCGTATATTTGCCTTCCTTCCCGCTTTGCCTCGTCAGTTAAATTAATTTTACCTCCCTCGCTTCGCCTCTTCAGTCAAAATAAAAATTACCTGCCTCGGCTTCGCCTCTGCAGGTAAAGTTTTAGATAGCACACCTCGCTTCGGCTCGGGTAACGTTCGATACTAGTTCAGTAATTATTCCATTTTTCCTGCTGGTTACACAAATAACCTATTTTATTATATTTTAATGGCATAGTTAGATTCTAAATAAAATTTCAGGATAAAGATCAGGTTCATCGATCAGTTAGGTAGAGAAATAATCATTAACTTCTATGGACTATTTTAAGGTTACTTTACATCATAGCAGACATAACTGACTAATACCTATTAATCTCTTTGCTTACAATAGCCGATCGGACCGGTTTTACTGACTTCCTCACATAATGAGGTTGTTTGAAGAGGGAGTAATGTGAAAGGGTGAGGGATATTATATATATAATATATATATATTATATATAATATATATTTATAATATATTATATATATATATATTATATATATTATTATTCTTGATCGTGACTTTATACTGATCTAGTCATTCCTTTAAAAATTCGCTAAAGGGTCCGAGTTGCGACTCACACGTTGCTCAAAAGATATTTTGACGTTAAAATTACGTTTTGTTCGTTAATCATTTAGAGTTTAAAAGGTCTAGAAATTTAACGCAATAGTTAAGAGAATAAGAAAGAATATTATTGAATTGTTTGTTGTTGTTTATTATTTAATATATATTAATTGTTATTTAATAATTAAAATGCAATTAGATCCGGGTTGGTGCATGAGAGTAGCTTAGTAAATGATCAGTAAGTGAGAAATTTGAAGACGAATTTCGTTGAAGAAGTGACTACGTCCAAATTTGCTGACTCTGAAACTTATCTCAGCAGATTGGGTAGGTTTTGGTACCTTGTTATTGTAAAGGTACGCTATTAGATGATGTTATTGTAATTAGCCACTTTTAGTTCTAATTTGCGTGTGCGGGGGTTAATTGTATAGGTTTTTGTTTTAACACAACTAAAAGGGTGAGTACTATAAACTGGTCATTGTTTCATTTGTCATGCTAGAATGCTCGGTCACTCATATCAGTCGTGTTAAAATCGGAATAGATCAACAAGTGGAATCTACTCCCATCATACTTTATCGTACAATTTTGCATTAAATATTTTTGTTATAGATGCGCCATTACTTATATTTAATTTTAATAATTTAAGTATAATAATTTTAACATATGTATGTTTGCCAGAGAGCATCTGGATAAACCCGATCTCCTCGAGTCTCTTGTGGTTCTGTTTGTTCATTTAGTTCAAGATGATCTTAATCTATATAGAATGAAAACACTTATTTACTATTAAATATCGTAATATTGATACTAAAATGAAGGGATGGTATGTTTTTAACTTGTTAAATTAAAAGTATAGTGGAATAGAATCAACAAGTGACTTTACTCACATATTACTGGGTGTCCAAACGAGTGCAGGTGTCAAAAGAAGAAATATTTGGCTGCTCGGCCTCTTTAATGTCTTGAGTTACTGTAGAGGATGTTTTGCAAAAGGTCGCCTGTTATTTATGAGGTTATATGTGTTTTAATTTTTTTATATTGTGTGAAATAAATTTTACAAACATAATATTTTAATTTATTCTACTTAAAAACCAAATTATGATACAAGAGATAAATAACTCAGTGTCCCTATATTCAATTTGTGGAAATTTAAATTGAAGATAAAATACCCAAGGATCTTGAATAAGGGGGATGACGCACTAAGTGATTACATACCAAAATGTACCCAGTGAAATACAAAAAATTGAGTGAATTCGGTACGAAACAACGTCAAAAACCAACTACGCATGCTTTGACATTCTCATAACGGCGCAGGTCTTAAAATTAAAGTAACTTACTCTCATGTTTCCTTATTTAATTGCTTGAGAAGGTTATACACGCCTTAAATGATCCACTCCTAAAGTGGTTACAGTAGTTCAAAATTTAAATTAAAGAAGCCAAATGACATTACAAGCACCACAAATGTAAACTATCACGAGAAACACAGAGAGTTGAGAAGCAAACTCGAAACCTTGCTACATAACCTGCGTTTGGTACCTTTTTTCATTATACCATGGGAAGGTAAGTTTGGTCTTATTTCTCTATCTACTTAAACTTCCATGTGGTCAGAAATTTGTTCCTTAATGCGTTCATCCCTTTATTCAAACCTTGATAATACCAAGGAGGACTATTACTTTAGAGGGCGTAAATAGGTCAGAATAACACAGTGTAAGGGTCTGGAAGTGAGGTCAGCTTGCACTAGGGACTTACGCCTACTGAGTCTCCCTAGAGATAGCTAGATGATCCACACCCCTCTACAACTTTTATCATAGCACCAACTCTTATCGGGCTTTTTTTAGTGATGATTGGGGTTGGAGTCGAGAATAGACCCCATTTGCACTGCGACCCCAATCATGCACTGTATATGTATACATGTCATGATTGTTTTGAGTCAATAATATTTATTTTTCTGTCGTCGCACTCTTAAAACAAACTGAATCAGTTGCAATCTATAAGTTTATTACCATGAACGAATTTCTGCTGTTATATATTTCACAACATTATTTTAATTTTTTTATTGTTTTTTTTAGAAAATAAATTAGCAAATAAAAAAATCAGGTTCAAGGTCGGAGAAAGATATATTAAAGTCGTTATCAGAGACACGTCAGGACTGCTTGGTGAGACTCTTGTCTGAAAGCACCCTTGATCTTACTGAGGAAGAGCTTGAGGACAAACAGATCGAAACCAAGTGGCTTAGGAATCACCTGAATCCTCAGCAACCTCTCACAGTGCTTGAACTAGTTGAGCTCGTCAAGGCTGATTATTTAGCTAAACAAACAGACAATCAGGTAAAATCAGTCATTTTAAAGAGCATTGAATGTTAGGAAAAGTAATAATGAAGACAGGAGTCACTAGTTTTTGTTAGATTAAGTTATTTCATCAGGCTTTTGCACAAAGCAATGGCTTGGGATCCTCAGTAATCTAATAAAAGTTAAACAAACCATAAACCAATTACAAAAAACAGGAATAAAAAATACATGCATCGCTATAAAAAATACATAATGCCAAAGCATCGCTTGTGCAAAGCTCTGATGAAATAATTACATCTCAAAAATCGGACTGCTGTCTTTAGTATTACTTTCCTAATTAAGATTTCTCACAGTCCATTAAACTTAATTTTTAAATTGAAAGTTTTTTTTCTGTGCACTTTGAAATTTCTTTTTGTTGGCTGTAAGATAATTAGCAGCAAGCAGTTGTGCTATGGTTTCCATGGATCTTAATGGACTCTCTTTGGTTTTTTTTCCATAGAACCAGATCTAACAATACTACGTAAACACGCGTATTTAACAGGCGATCGTATTTAATATGTATGCAATACGGTCAACGAACTCACGGGTTCTATACAGTGTATTTGTGTAGTCGATTCTGCCAAAACATCATGGTTCTTTTAATAGTTGAAGGTTCACTTATTGTTATAAGGAAGTTTAAAACAAAAAATATTAATTAAATTGTGATTCTTTGCATTAATAATAAAGTATAAACTAAAAATAAACATATTCCAAAAGTATTTGATCAACAGTAATATGAAGTGAAAAGTTCTGCAGAGGAAGGTTATCCGTTAAATACGAATCGTCTATAAAGGTACATACAGCGTTATGGGGGGATCATTTTGATTCCATCTCCCTAGTTCTGTTGACTGGTGTGAGTCATCAGAACAGAGAATACAGCAATTTTAAACTCATTTAATTATTTTTAAGATTTTTATTGCACTTTCCTGTTTAAACGCTGCTTAATAGTCTGAACAGTTAAAAAATATGATGGCTAAATTATATATACCAAAAGTAGGGGTAACAAATACAATTCTGTCAGACGATGGCAGTACTTGGTTTCGTTATATTACTATAACAAGCGGCAATTAATTCAATTTTTTTTTGTGATTGCGCTACATAAATTTTATATATTTTTGTGAGTGATAAGGTTTTTTGCCTTTCAAATTTATTTAATTATATGGAGTTATTAAAACTTTAAATTAAAGTTTTTTTAATATTAATCATGGTAATATATTTTAAGTTCTATTGTAAGTCAATTAAGCTTTTCGTCTGAATACTTTTACAAATCTTTAAAAAAACATGTGATTTACCTTTACTTTAAGTCAATTGTTTCTTATCTAAAATTATTTCACAAGATTTAATACAATATTTTTATATTAGTTGCATGGCGTGAGGGCGTGGGACCTGATAGCCTAGAAGTTTGGGGTTAGCACCAAGCCTTCACAATACCCAATGTCTACAAATTTCCTACCCGTCTCAAAAATCCTCAGAAATAATCGCTAATGACACTATTGAAATGTGGGTATACTACAAGGATCTTGAATAAAGTGGATGAGCATTAAGTCCATTTCCTACAACAGTGACTCTGCTGATGAAAAAAGAATTAAAAAAAGAATCCATCACAAAAACACATTCAAAAACAAACTGAATGATTGGTTCAAATGCGCAATGCTTACAATTCACTTACGGTTTTTTAATGGACCTAAAGGAGCAGCTAATTAAACTTTTTTTTCGTATGCACTAATTAAATTATACATTTTTTTCTTAGTGATATAGTTTTCTCCTGTAAATATTAATTTGTAATTAATTTACTTTAACGTAAATTTTGATTTATAATTAAAGGAATCGTATATTTAAAGCATTGAAACTGTCGTCTGTATGTTCTTCAAATCTTTTTAATATAGACATTTGATTTTATATTTTATATAGTTTCTCTTTTTCTTTAACTACATTATTGAAACAATTTATTTCACAGAAATTTATTCAAAATTCATAATTATACATACATATTAAAGTACAAACCGATAAAAAGTAAAACTCACTCATGTTACCCAGTGTGTGCCAATACAATCAAATAAAAAAAAATAAAATCATAAAGGGTCATGGCGCAGTTATTCCATTTAGATATGTTTATTTTTTTGAGCCAGCTATCAGCTGATCACGCATGTCTGAATTTTTTTACAAGAGTTTGTATAGAGTTCCCCTACTTGGTTTTATATATACTTTAGTTTTACCTTGTTTATTAACTACTTTATCATATTCCTTGATGAGATAAGGCAATAAGAATTTTGTGTTCTTTTGAAGAGATGTGTTTAGGATCTTTAGTCAGTTGCTTTTTGTTTAGGATTTTAAATTTCCACTTACGTACCAGACCGAATGTACAGGTTACAGAGTTTAGACATTTTTAGGGCGTAATATTACCTTTCAATAACATGGGCGTTCTGTGATTGTTATATGTACACGAATATATTATTTTTTTCGTGGTAAACCAATAAATAATAGATAAGAAAGATAGTTCTGGTAATTTATTAGTCTCGGACAAGAAAAAGTACGTTGCGTGCAGTTAAACAGGGGGTGCTAGTGTGTATTTGAGTTTTACATGCAACTACGGAATGTGCCCAGTGTCGTCTTATTTTCTTGAAAATTATTTTTTACAACTGATAAATCCAAATAATTTTCTTTATATAAATGCAACCAAATTTTAGATACTCGTGTCGTATAATTGTATGAATTACGAACTCTTTTGTGGTTTACTAATTCTTCTTATAAGAATTCCACGTTTTAATAAACTTGATTAAATGTGGCTTATATTCTATCGCAATAAAAACAGGCATATTCAATTTGGTAAACTCTGTGGCATCTTTCAGGCTTTTAAATATAAATCTGTAAAATATACATGTCACAACAACTAAATTTAGAAAAACACACATAAAAAATTTAAAAAAGGACTAAATATTAAATTATTAAACATAACAAATTAACTCGGTCTGACTAGAAAAAAAATCACTTTCTAGTCAGATTGAGGATATTTTTTGTTAATGTTAATGATTTATTTATTTTCAACCTTTTTTAATTTTTTTGATGTGTGTGTTTTCTAATTTAGTTGATTGTGATAGTATATTTTTTAAGATTTATGTTTAAAAGCTGAAGATGACCACAGAGTTGGCCTGAATTATATAGCTACCATTAATATATATGATCGTTTTTCTTGCGATTTAGAAACTATAAGTCACTTTATTTCTAGTTTTTAAAAAATGAATTACGAGATAATTTTATAATACTAACTTAGAAAGTAGGAGAATGTTATGGTAGGAGAGTTAGTTTCAGAGCTGCCGCTAGTGCAGCACTGTATTCTCCCTACTTTCTGTCTGACTCTCTGTATACTATCCGACATTCTTTACTAATTATATTCTTTGGTGTAAACTACTATACAGCGTAGTCCATAGTGATAATCATGTTTAAAGGATGCTCTGCGTCAAAATGGTCCCTCATTTGTTTAGTCCATAATGAGAGCATTACCACTGTTTTGTTAGAGAGGCTGGAATTTTTTTCTTCAATGTTATAATAGAAGAATACTTGGTGCTTTTAAATTTAATAATTAAGACCAAGTTAACTTTTAATTCCAGATTAACAAACTATTAAATGTAATTTACAGTAACTCGTATTTTTTTTTTCTAATAAAATTACTATTAAAAAAATTATAAAATTATTTATTAAAATTAGTAATTTGTAATAAAATTACTTATAAAAGTAATTTTGATTTTTCCTTTTTTTAGGTATGAAGAGTGTTATTTAATTTGTTATAATTTTTTTTGAGTGATGGAAAAGTGCGAACTTTGTAATAAAACGTTTGGTCTCAAGAAATCGTTAAATAGACATTTGTTTAAAGTCCACAATAAATACAACGGTGTTCTATTCGATTGCGAATTTTGTGGAGTTCGATTCAAACGGAAGTCCAACTACAACTTGCACGTAACGGCGTGTCACAACACTGAGTACGTGTGCGGTAGCTGTAGCCGCTGTTTTCTATCCAAAGATTTAATTAAGAACCATTTCAAAAGCGATTGCGATGAAGATGATGCGAGGAAAAACAAAGGTAATTTGAAATGTCCGTACGGATGTGGATTTGTTGGATCTGCTAAGGAAATATAAAAATTTGAAAATGATCACGATTATAAGAATGATAGTGCAAAAATTAAATTTTCAACTCATATGATGGTAAGTCACTGCAAATATTTTTATTTTTTAAATTTATTTTTATGTTATATAATATAACATAAATTTACATTTATGTTATATATTATTATAAATAGTAATAATAATATTTATTAAGTTATACTATTCAGGTACAATGGTACTACGAGTCTAGTACCTAGGAAATTATTTCCTCCGGAATTAATAAAAAAAAAGTTATAATATTTTTAAACATAATAATAATAATATTTATTAAGTTATAATAGTTATATTATTATAACAGTAATAATAATATTTATTAAGTTATAATAGTTATAGATTAAGTTATTAATATTATTATAACATAAATATTAAATTAATTATAACATTAATTATAAGATAAATAATTATATTATTTATTTCTTTTTATTTCAAAATATTTTGAGATAAAGTTGATGTTAGATATTGAGTAATGCACCAGTTACTTTAAGAACCAGGCAAAGAAGCACGGAGACTGACAGATTTTTTATTTTGACCGTAACATTTTTACTTTTCTTTTTTATTCCGTTGGTATATAGGAAATGTATTGTGTTTGAAAAAAAGTTCCGATACCAGGACTTACCGAATTTGTCGTTTAGGTGTTTTTAAGACCTCTGAGTGTTTTTTTACACCTTGTCTGTCTGTTGTGTGTGTCTGTGTGATGAGATGTTAGGTTCCAATGAATATTAGTTCCTTTTTTATCTAATTTTGGAGTAAATTAGAATTGAATGTTGCTTTGTATAGTTGAGTACATTTTTGTTGTGGTATGTTTGATTTCCCACTATTCTTTTAATCAGAATTGTGTGTAAGTCTGATACTTAACGATCATCAAGTTTCAGACTTACACACAATTCTGATTAAAAGAATAGTGGAAATCAAAACATACCACACAAAAATGTACTCAACTATACAAAGCAACATTCAATTCCTAATTTACTCCAAAATTTAGATAAAAAAGGAACTAATATTCATGTGGAACTAACATCTCATCACATATTAAAAGCTGTGTGTATTATTTATTCAAAATAAACTAAACAAGGATAGATAAAGAGGTAAGAAAACAAATGAAACAAACTTGACGATCGTTAAGTATCAGGACTTACACACAATTCTGATTAAAAGAATAGTGGAAATCAAACATACCACACAAAAATGTACTCAACTATACAAAGCAACATTCAATTCCTAATTACTCCAAAATTAGATAAAAAGGAACTAATATTCATGTGGAAACCTAACATCTCATCACAGTCTGTTCTTAAACCCAGTGTATTTATACTCAGAGAGATGAATAATTGGTACCAAAAATCAATCTTAAGTCTAGTTCTTAAAGTCTAATCTTTAATGTCTAGTTGCACTATCTAGAAATATTAATAATAATTCTTTATTGTTCTCAAAAAAAGTACATATTATATAGAAACAAAACCAATTCAACAATAATTAAACGACACAAATTTACAATATAAATATTAAATATGAATTTTAAATTGAATTTATTTATGAGCGTCCCTAAAAAGCCAAGCTTGTGCTAGGGGACGGTCGCATTTTTGAGTATTCTTAATTTAAATACTATTTATCTGTAGTTATGAAATATATTTATTAATTATTTTTAAAGAAACCATTAATCGTATTAATGACTGCAAAATTTTCAAAAAATATCGATTGAGTTGAGGTTTGACACCCATTGTAAGTCAACATAAGACCAGCATATATGCCCAAGTTCATTTCATTACCAGCATTAGTTCAATTTTATCACATGAATTGTTCGGTTATTGATAATAATCGAAATTGAGTGGATATTCGGTAAAAGTATACCCCTTTATGTAATAAATAGTATACTAAGTTTTTTTCAACACTGCAAGTATATCTGCGGTTTTTGTTGGATTATTAAAGTTAAGCAGCTTAAGCCAGGTCAATGCCTGGATGAGTGACACTAGGAATAAAAACAAATGTATTCACTATCTGAGGTATCTGATGAAAAGTTCTGGGGTAACCCCGTACCCGTTTTTCATTTGAGATAAAACGATGAAAATGATAACAGTTCTCTTTAGAGTTAATGAAGAATATATATAAGAGTAGTTAAAAATACTAAGATATAATATATCTTAAAGAAGTTAAAAAAAAATTAAGGGTTATCCCACCCAGCCTTTTACTGTTCACCGTGTTTTGTTCACTTATTTTTTATTTTTAGAATTCCTTCATTGGAAAAAAGAAGAGGAAGATAAGACCAAAAGCTTCTTTTTTCTGAGATCTAAAATATTGAAGAATAGCACGTGCTATGAGTACTACCACTGTAATAGATCTGGGTTCTATGAGGGAAAACCGAGTGACATCAGAATTAGGAATGTTAAGCAACAAGGTACTCTGGCTGCATCAGATTCTGTTTGTTACTGTTATACACTGGGGGTGGGGGTTGATGCAACCTAAAACAGGGTTGATGCAACCTAAAAAAGGGTTGATGCAACCTAAAAGAGGGTTGATGCAACCTAAAAGAGGGTTGATGCAACCTAAAACAGGGTTGATGCAACCTAAAAAAGGGTTGATGCAACCTAAAAAGGGTTGATGCAACCTAAATTGATGCAACCAATATTTTGGTTTTCCAGAAGGTTTTAGTATCCTTGATTTTGAGATGGGAAAACAGGTTCTGGTCCAATGGGTTTTCTGTTCAGATGCTTGCGAGTATTGGAAAACTGCAATTGAACAAGTATTGTGTTAATTGGTATTCAAGCTAACAATAAAATATTGTGTTATTTTAATTAGCTATTTGTTATTCTCGAATCAAACTAGGCTAGAGCGCAGCTCTGTTGATAACAGAAAAGAATTGCTTCTTACAGAAAGAAGTTGATTTTATCTAATTTTTAACGATTTAATGAATTCTATTAATATATCTTTCTTCGATAAGTAACATAAACATTCATAATTATGGATGCGTTTCAATAAAAAAAGCAAAATTCGTTTTCCTCTGCTTAAAAACAATTTTAACCATCCTTTTGTTTCAAAGCCATTGCATGTGTAAACCTATCAGCTTTACTTTGAATATGGAATATTGTTTGAGTTGTTTTTATTTCAGGTTTATTTAAAACAGGTATACTATGTCCGGCTTCCATATCTGTGAAAGCTTCTGTGAGCTCGGTAGAAGTGAGTTATACCAAAGACCATTTGGGGCACAATGACACTTTGACTCCTTTGCCATTTCCAGGTAAAGGTGATACTAAAAAAACTGGTATTTGATGTTTGAGTTTTCATTTTGCTTCCATGTTCTCCTGGTGCTCCTTATTTTTCCTTGATTAAATGAAATGGGTTACCATTTTAATTGGTGGATATTCTCCCTTTTTATCAAGTTTTTGCTTTCAGCTCCGACTGATTTGATGTTCCTCATTTATACCATAGGTATAAAAATAGAAATCCGAGACCAAGATGTTACTGGAATTATCTAATTATATTCTTATTATTTAATTATAATAATAATATAATATTCTATTATATAAATTTAACAACTTATTTAATCTGAGGATGAGCGAAGGGAGTTGATAAGAGAACAAGGTTTTTGTTGTAGTTAAGATTAAGATTAAGTTTGTGTTGTTTAAAACATCCTTCCAGGTGTGTACAAAAGTCAACAAATATGTGTATATATATATATATATAATATATATATATATTATATATATATATATATATATATAACATTCCTCTTCATTAAACCAGTTTTGAGACATCAGTCTCCAGACACTTAGTGACTCTATAAAAGTTTTTTTTGTACAATGTCTTTTACTTTGATTTTAACTTTTTATTCATTTATATTTTTAACCTGAGCAGGTAGGTGGTTGTATAATTTGACACCTAGGCAACTGATACCTACTTCTGATTTGCTAAGTCTGTGCCTTGGAACTTGTAGTAAATCTTTCTGTTTTGTCGTATAATTATGCTCAAGTGGTTTAAACTCATCTACATTACACAATATTATTGTGAGAGAGACACCTAGGAAATGTAACTAACAAAATGCATGTTACATCTGGGAACTGTTCCATCATTAATGGCTCGACATTATGTCATGTCCCACTCTGTTTTGTTACATCTTACTCATCAGAGCACCAACAGAGCTTAATCCTGTGACTAGTCTGCCAAATAAAACCATTATTTTTGTTTTATATCTTATCTCTGATTATTTTTTCAGGAGAAGACATCAGTAAAGGTGATAAAGTTAAATGTTTGAAACCAAGTTCATCAAATCATTTTACTAAGGAAGATGTGGGTGAGGTTCAAGCCACTGAAGTAAACAATCAACAAGTGGTTGAGATAAGTCAAGTCTGGGTCACTTTAGTGGAGCAAGATAAAGATGGCAACACTGTTATTACTTTACATGGCGATGCAGCAACTGATTAGGTGTCACTAAATGTAAATAATAGACAGGTTGTTGAGATAAGTCAAGTCTGGGTCACTTTGATAGAGCAATATCAGGACTGTCCTGTCGAAATCAGGATTCCTGGCAACCCTACTTTTTTGAAAAACAATATTTTAAATTTTTTACTATAGTATAGTAGACCATGCATTCACTTTGTTCAACTCTTTTGTATTATGTTATTATTGCTTCACATAAATATTTCTGTAATGTAAATTTGATTGTTACTTTTAGTAAATTATTTGTAAATATGCCGTTGTTTTATTTTTTATTCTTCTTTTAAAGGTTAACAAAAATAAAATATAGGCTTTTTCATTATTCCTTTTTTTAGTTTTAGAAGGGTCCAGTGTTCTAAGAAATTAGACTACACACTCTGAGCTAAACAACGATTCTGTGTCTAGCTAGGGTTGAAATCGTAATCAGTGAGCATACCTAGTCTGGTGATGCTG
This sequence comes from Microvelia longipes, assembly GCA_018340805.1. Classification (NCBI taxonomy): domain Eukaryota; kingdom Metazoa; phylum Arthropoda; class Insecta; order Hemiptera; family Veliidae; genus Microvelia; species Microvelia longipes. The sequence goes on from JACMZG010000007.1 coordinate 16,496, forward strand.
GATGAGCTGATAGGATTGGCGAGACTGGTTAATCGAGGGCGAGCTAAGTTAGTGAGACTAGACGAACTAAGAAAACTTTAAACTAGTAGTTGGCAGAGTGTAGCTGGTTTAGATGAACTAGGTACACTGTGAACTATTAGCAGGCACTAGTCAGAACAGTTAGTTTGGATAAAGTCTGGTTGGGCTAGATGAACTAGACGCTCTGTCGACTAGTCATATGTGCCACCATGTACGAAGGATGTGCTTCCTTGATGATTAAGTGTGTACAAACTCTGGGTTGGATAAGTTGAGTGAGGGGAAAACTCTAATATGACCCTATGGGATTAAGCGTTAAAAAATAACTAACCCATATTAACTTGCTGACCTCATGCCTTATGCATATTCTTGTCTATTAAAACAAAATATTTGATGTATTGTCTCTATTTGTAGGAACCAGAATGAGCTTATTAGATAAGAAAACACTTTGCATCGTGACTGGAGCCAGCCAAGGCATTGGTCAGACAATATCAACCGAACTAGCGGCCAAATTTATGTCTGGTTCAACCATCGTGTTGATTGCTAGATCTGTGAAAGGATTGGAAACAACCAAGAGTCTTATAGTGAAATCTAGACCCGAGCTTAGTGTATTGGTGAGTTTTATGTGGAATTTGACCTAAATTATCCATTTATTTGTTTTATGTGTAACATTTTTATTGTGTTATAATGTTTACATTTTATTGTAAAGTATTATGTTAAAATAGTAAAAGTTTACTTCTTTTTTCTGTCTTTCATTACTTATTCTATTATTTAAGGATTTATTCTTTACTTCATTATTTATTTTATTTATTTATTCTTTAATTATTCTTTAGGATTTATTCTATTTTTAAGGAGGTTATTCTTTACATTCTTTATAAGGATTTAGGATTTATTCTTTACTTCATTATTCCTGGATTTATTCTTTACTTCATTATTTTATTCTCTTTACTTCATTATTGATTTATTCTGATTTGAAGATTAATTTATTCGTATATTTGATGAAGAATTATCGAATAGCAGTTATGATAGTTACATGCTTGTACACAATGCTGGGACAGAAGGAAATGGAGAATTAACCAACAAAATGACTGATTTCCACGAGTGGCAGTCGTAAGGAAAATTACATTTTTCTTTATTTATACATTTTTATAAATTACGTTCAATATGTTTTTCTACATTTATCTATTTAAGAAGTAATAAGGCTTTAAACGTCATAAATTTGGAATTATATGGATGAATGTGTTATTCCTTTCTACAAAATAACAACCATTTGAAGGAATAATGGTATAAGGCCAAAAAACTCCTCCACATCTGCCATGTTAAACCTTTAAAACACACTGCCATTCCCAATTTTTCATACCTAATAAACCTCTAATTTTGTGTGGCAGAAAAAAGAAAGATGTCACTCAACTTAGTATATATTTATTGACAGAGCCGACTTTCAAACTTAACAGTTCATCATCAGTAAAGAAGCTAGAAGACAGACAAAATAGATTTGTCCAGAGGCTGGTGTCTCACAAATCTATTTCGTCTATCTCCTAGCTTCTTTACTTCGCTTTCACTGGCAATGATGATGAACTGTTAAGTTTGAAAGTCGGCTCTGTCAATAAATATATACTAAGTTGAGTGACATCTTTCTTTTTTCTTCTATTTGGGAACTCCACAACTCATCTTACTATCTAATTTTGTGTGTTTCCATCTGGAAATGCTGTTAAATTTATTTGAAGTTGTGTCTTTACTTTTCCTTATTTATACCGTAGGTATATAAGAAAAGCATTGTATTTGCAAAATAATTCAAAACCAAGATGTCCCCTGAATTTTACCTTTCTGGTGTTCTTAAGACCTCCTGAGTTGTTTTCACAAAGTTGTCTGTGTAGCTCCCAGCATATTTATGTTTATTGGGGCTCTGAATTGAATGAAACCGGTTTGAAATCGATGCAACCACTTAAGAAATCCATTTCTTACTTAAGTTTCCAGTTTATGCTTTATAAACTTGAGCATTTGCTCAATTATAGAGTGCTGATTGTTCCTTAAGTTTTCTATATTTTCAAAGGAAAAGCACTAACACATGTAATGATAAGCATTAAGCGAGCTAACTAGAGCAAATAATGGTGTGCACTGCCAATTTTGGAGGCAGAGTTTTGTATAACAAATTGGATAAGTATGCGCATTTCCTTTGAAAAATACGGAAAACTCAAGTGACACTTAGTGCTCTATAATTGAGTTACTGCTCAACTTTTAAAGGATAAACTGGACCCTAAAGCATTAAAAGACAAATTTTAAAGAAAATTTGTCCAGCATGCGAACCATTGCGTCAGAATTTAAATGTTTTCATACTTCAAAACATTAAAGACAGACTACTTACTGTCTGTGATATATTTAATGTAAAATTAATTTAGATGAAATTGAGCACCAGTGGAGTCGTTCATTTTGGGTGAAAGAAAAGAGTATCTCCACAAAAATATTTTATTGGCAAAGCGCTTTCAACAGAGGCACTGATGATGGCCTCATGTTAGGTTGAAAGCACTCTGCCAATAAAATATTTTTGTGGAGAGACTCTTTTCTTTCACCCATATAATTAATTGTTGTTCTGAAGATGGCTACCAAAGATGGCTGAGTAATTACAACAGAATAAATTTTGTAACATATAAAATAAAAGCCTAGTTTTGATAATTAATTGAAGATATTTCTGATCAACGAATGATTTGTTTCCAGATACATGAGCTTGAACTTATTCCATGTTACAATGTTAACGAGTGCATTCCTCGAGGCATTCACAGGAGAGAGTGATAAAGTGATTATCAACATAACATCACTTGCTGCTGTACAACCTTTCTCTGGCTTGGGGTATTACTGCATTGGGAAATCAGCTAGGGAAATGTACTTTCGAACATTGGCACTGGAAAACCCAACTTTAAGAGTTCTTTCTTATTCTCCAGGTAAAGAGCCATGAAATTAGTTTTTGTTTAAATTATATTGTGCAAGTCATTCAGATTAGAACCAAAGAATATAATTGTTGTAGAATGTTGGAAGGTATATGAGGCAGAAAGTAAAGGGTGAACTTGGTGCTGGTCTCTAGTAGCAGCTCTGGAACTAACCTTCCCTTACCAAAGAATATAATAGGTATAGAATGTCTGAAGGTATACAAGAGAGTCAGACAGAAGGTGGGGTGAACTTGGTGCTGGTCTCTAGTGGCAGCTCTGGAACTAACCTTCCCTTACCAAAGAATATAATAGGTATAGAATGTCTGAAGGTATACAAGAGAGTCAGACAGAAGGTGGGGGTGAACTTGGTGCTGGTCTCTAGTGGCAGCTCTGGGACTAACCTTCTCTTAACTAAGAATATAATAGGTTTAAAATGTTGGAAGGTATATGAGAAAGTCAGACAGAAAATAGGGGTGAACTGAGTGCTGGTCTCTAGCGGCAGCTCTGGAACTAATCTTTTTACCGAAATATTCTTCCCACTTTTCTAAGTTATTATGAAATAATCTCGTCCTTTATCACAATTGTAACGGCATGAGTATCTACTTGAAATTAGTCATAATTACATAAAGAAAATATTTGTATGAACCGTTTAGTTTGCTAAAAACAAGACGACAAGTATATTCTATTATACAATTACTACTCTCGTAGTTGTACAGTGAAACTACAAAACCACATAACAGTGATATTGATTAGGGAGGGTCATAGATCACCTAGCAAGTGATCTTATTTTCTGACATATTTCCTCTGATAGTTCTTGTTAAAAGAACTATCTAATGAAATGTAAAGTTTTTTTACATATTTTATGTAAAAAAAACTTGCCCTTAGAAAGGGCCATTAAGCGAGTGGTTCTGAGACAGTGCTTTGTCATGTGCAATCCTAAATAAACCTGGTTTATGAAACTGGGAATGGTTTTGTTAAATCTAACGGTTCAGTTATGTGGATCAGTTGCGCAACATAAGTTCCCCACAGACAGACCCCCTACTTGCCGGTCACTCTATCGTTCTTGCATCCCCCCCCCAGTCAACACCCTTGTTGTAAACCTTCCTTAGTTGTAACGTTTTATATAGCTGTATGAGAACAATTGGAGATGATAAGACCACAAAAAAATATATTTAATAAATAATAATTATTCTCAGTAAACACTCCTAATTCATATGAAATGACTGGCCTCCAAAAATTGCGATAATTCGCCTAAAAAACAATTTTTTTTGTAACCTTCAATTTTTCTTATTCTAACCGTAGATAGATAATCCATCTATTGTAAATACAACTAACAGACTCTGGGTATTTAATTTAGTGATCCATTTTTATTCAGCTTTCTTCTACAAAAAAAATGATCAATATTTCTTGTTTACCAATAAAAACTTGGTTAATATATACTTAATTTATGGATTATACCTAATATCTAACAGTTTAGTAATGACAGAAAGCATATTAACTGTTAAATTAATCAACTATTCTCTGATATTGCAATAATAGTTCATTATTTTCCATTAAAAATAATGGCTATTGAAATTTTGTAGGTCTTCATACTTAAATGATATATAGAGACTGAACTAGCTTTAGTTCTACAACAGTTTTAATAATGCTTTATTTTTATTATAATTTTAAGTAATTTATAATTTAAATTTTAAGTAATTTGTAATTTATTGTAATTTTATTATGTTTTTTTTTAATTTTAAGTGTTCAATTATGTTTAATTGTTAATTATGTTTAATACTTAAACTTTATTTAGTCTTCTGAAGATGTAAATACTGGTTTATGAAATTATAATAAAATAAAGCATTGTTAAAAACTGTTGTAGAACTAAAGCTAGTTCAGTCTCTATTTATCATTTAAACGTAATAGTTTTATTATAGCTTGCAGATCCCCTAAGATCTTTCCACACCCCCAGGAGGGACTCGAGGACCACACTTTGTGTTACTCTGATGTAAGGCCCTATGTTTTCATTCTTGTGTTCTACATCCCTGAACAAAACGTCAAATTCATCATCTGCATTGATGTTGTCACCACGGGAAGACATAAATCTTCAAAACCTGGTTTAGGCCGAATTTAGATGCCTCATTCGTAGCTGTTGTGATAATTTTGTGTTTTGACTTCTACTATCAAGAGTAGCAAAGCTTAGCTTTGTCGTGAAGCACAATTTGTTCTCAGTTAGACTAAAATCGCATTTTTTCTGTGAATTTCACACAAAAACCTACACTTGTGTTCAGAACAACTACTGTCTATTGACTACTTTGAAAATCTTGACAGGTCAGTTTAGGCACCACCTGTTCTAGAAAAATAAAATTCCCTACAAGAAGGGAGCGGAAAAATCTTTGTAAACAAATCAGGTTATTTTACCCGTGTTTTCTTGGCAATGTTTTTTACATTTGTTTGGTGTAGTTTTATTTTATTATATAATTTTCATGATTGATTAGAAAGTAGTTATAAGAATAATGTAAACACAATAAAACCACTAACAAAGTTAACTATTGGAAGGAAGGGGGTTATTTCCCTACAGTGGTTATGGGGGTAAGGGATTTTTTTCTCTTTTAAGTGCTGGGTTGGCAGTGGCTTTTCTGATAGGTCAATCCCCAAAGTGCTTATGACCTTGGGGATTATAAAATAAACGGTAGACTCTAGAACACTATCTTCTCTCTTGGGGAGTTAGCTACAAAGGCCCCACGATGTGACCCAATTATTAAGGCTGCCCATACTTTTTTTGTATTCACCAAATTTCTCCGTCATTTATATCACACTTAGTGATTGTAATTAGGGAGAGGTGAGATCACCTTGCAGGTAGGCCACGTTGTTAGGCCCTTTTTGCTAACTCCCTAAAAAAACAGTGTTTTACTTTATGCTCTAACTCCTCTTTAACTGTTCCTATCACTTCTTGAATTTGGAGTCTTTACTTGTATTTTTCAGGTCCCGTTAATACTGAAATGATAACACGTGTAATAGATAAGCTGCAGGTAGACGAAACCCGTCAGTCGTTTGTTTCTATGAAGGAAAAATCAGTTCTGCTCTCGCCTCATCAGACTATTTCTAAACTTGTCTCTATTCTAGAAGCTAACAGCTTCGAATCGGGCTCTCGCATAGATTATTTTGATGCCTAAATTGTTGTATATTTTGTAATGAAGAAACACGCTGCTAAATATGGAACTCAGTTTCCTTATGTTGTTACGTATTTTTTTAATAAAAAAATACAAGAAATTGAGTCCACTTGAACTCAATTTATTCAACCTGGCTTATTATGAGATTATCTCCTTAGTCATTGTTTTTTTGGCGAATTTCATAAAGAAAAATGAGCAAATGAGGTTGAGATTGTATTTTTTCTTTGTATACATTTTTATAAATTTATAAAATATCAAAATGAAAATTATTTTTTATTTAAAATTTTATGAAGATTAGTAATATTTTTTAGAATTTCATTTCTAATTTTGTTTATTTTCAAATTTAGTTTACAATAAATGTTTAATTTAATATTATTGTCAATTTATTTCAAAGAGTTTTTTTAAACCTTTAAATGTTCTTTAATAGCTATAAACATAGAGATATATTACTAGAAGGAGCATAGCCTGTCACAATACATTGAGAGACCTGAAACATCTATTTGGAGCTTCAGGGGAACTGTGTAACCTCATTGTAACCTTTCTCTAAGATGTCAAGGATCTGAATAAAGGGGATTTGCCATACAAAAAAGTGACCCTCAAAAAATAGAGAGAATTCAACGCGTAACACACGTCAAAACAACTGCGATGCTTTGTACAAACTGCGCATGCTTTAAATTCTTACAACAGTGCAGGTCTTAATTTTAGAGGCAAACTTACTCTCAATGGTTTCCCATTGTTTATTGCTTGAAAAGGTTATTTACACGCTTAATTATCACTCACTGAAGTAGCTAACTATAGTCCAAAAATTAAATAAGCACAAATGAATTTACAGCACCTCAAATGTAACATCACGAGAAGAACATTAGAAAATTTAGAAGCAAACTCGACAACCTTGCTACATATCCTGCGTTTGGCGCTTTTTTTTTCATTATAACGATCGGAAGGTAAGTTTTGCTCTTATTTCTCTATCTCATACAACTTCCATGGGGTCAGAAAAGTCCTATACGTAGATAGATCACTTAGCCTTGTTACACACTGGATTTGACAATGAAAAACTCCCCTCAGAGATCTTGGATCTGGTTGGACCTGTTGACTTGTACTGTCGTAGGAGTAGGTAAAGGTTCATGAATAAGTATACTACATAATCTTTGCTAATGGCATTAAGTTTTTCTACATTTTACAAACACGCTATACATCATTTTCAATCAACTTACAAAAATCAACCCTGGAGGTACACGAACCCTATCGAAACCTGGTGTGACGGCATTAACCCGTTTTGCCGAGTCAGCAAATATTATTTTTTAGCTGGGAAAAAGTTATAGTATGTGTATTTTAGGAGTTTGAGTCTAACGAAACAGGTTTCGAAATTGATACGATCACCTTAAATGAACAAAAGTCAAAAAACGGTGATAAATTATCGGGTACCTGAAATAAGGTCAATATAAATATGTATTGAGTAGGTTGTTTTAGTTTGTTTTTAGTGTGCTGAATTCAATAAAACGGTCCGGAGTCGATAAGACTACTCAAAGATTGGGTTCCCATATTCAAATCTTGGTACTGCGGCTAATTTTTTATCGCCTTATTTACAATAATTAAGTGTACAACTTCAAAATAATTCTGACGCGGAGGTCCGCGAGTCTTCATTGAATGGCGAATTTTCATTGAAATGCGTGTTTCCTTATCGATCCAATTTTTGCATAATTTTTCGATTCATATTTAATAATCTGAGCAGTCACAACTTTGTTATTTAACTTCAAATTTTTCAAAGAAAATGCGCTAAAAATTAGCGTAAATTAAAATTTAAATGAGTGCAAATAATGCTGTGCCGAAAGAAGTGAATGTGCCACGTATATATAAATATCCCATAAAATATGATATTTATCCATAAACCCTGGGATAAATATGAGTATTTTTTAAAAATTTCCAATGAATTAAATATGTTGTGACGCTACTGCTTATAACACAGCTAAATCAGTTGACATCGTGAGAAATAAATGCGAGGGAGCCAATAAGGTTAGTCCTGGATGTTAAACCACGCCTTCAATTTTAAAATCAGGCCAACCTTATAGGTTGCTTATTTATTTTCCCGCGCTGTCAACTGATTTTTGTCATGTGTCGTGTTTTAGGCATAGAGATATATACTAGAGGGACATAGCGTATTTCAATACATTAAGAGACCTGAAACATCTTTTGGGGGCTCTCAGGGGCTCTGTGAACCTTATTGAAACCTTCTAAGAGGACTTAAGGTTTATAATAAATCAAATGTTATCGACTTTCTGCACATTGTTTGTGTTTTGATTTGTATTTTTAACGTAACACTATATAAGTCACTGTCATTTTGTTCTTTTATTTGATTATATTGATAGTCGAAGGGGTCAGGTTATTTTTTCAATGTTTCAAAATTCAACCAATAGGGCCCCTCTAGTAATATATCTCTATGGTTTTGGGTCATTCATATTTACCAAAAACTTAAGCTAAAATGTATTTACATTTAAAAAATTACTATAGAGGCCATTGCATAAGCCAAAACGGCCACTATATTTGTTAGTATTTGTTAAATATTGTTAGTACAAAATATATTAGGTTATGTAAATTGGATAAGCAAAAAAGCAGGCATTTAAAAAAAATTCGCACTAATTTTTAATTATTTATTCATAGTGCTTTGTTTTAATATGCAATGGAGAATATTACTACAGTCTATCGTTTAGTTTAAAAATCTTGACAGGTCAGTTTAGACACCACTGATTCTTAAGAAAAAAAAATCCCTGCAAGAAGGGAGCGGGAAAAAACTATGTAAACATAGAGATATATTACTAGAGGGGCCCTATTGGTTGAATTTTGAAACATCGAAAAAGTAACCTGACCACATTCGATTATCATTATCATCAAATAAACAGAACAAAAAAAAACAGTAAATTATATAGTAGAATGTTTAAAATACATATCACAACTCAAACAATCTGTGGGAAGCCAAAAACAATTGATTAATTATAACCTCAACTCCCTCTTGGAGGAGGTTTCAATGAGGTTACACAGAGCCCCTGAGAGCCCCTCTAAAAATGTTTCGGGCCTCTCAATGTATTAAGATAGGCTATGCTCCCTCTAGTATATACCTCTATGTATGTAAAGATGTAACAAATCAGGTTATTTTACCCGTATTTTCTTGGGGATTTTTAAACTAAACGATAGGCTGTAAACAATATGTTTATTTGGTTTCGATAGTTCATTCCAAGTGTTCATATGTTCATGTCAAGTTACAAGAAGTTCATGATTTGTGGTCAAAAGTTTCTATTATTAAAAGAATAATAATAAACTGCGTAAGCTTTCGAGGTTATTGTCATGATGATTTAGGTCTATCAGTGACCTCATCAATGTAGATGAAGAATCCGACGTTTCGTTTCCACTGTGGGAGGCATCGTCAGGGATGATAACACAATGCTCTACAAAACTGTTAAAACTAAACATTATTCAGATTGAACAGTTTTGCATGAGCATCCAGTCCAGTAGTTTGAACATTATTGTGTTTTCATCCATGATGTCCTACATCCCTGGAGATGCCTCACACAGAGGAAGCGAAACCACGGGGAAGAGAAACTTCCACAAATGGAAGTAGGGTTACCATTTCACCAGTTTTTTTCCGGGAACAACCCGTTTTTTTAACTGGAAAAATTCCCCAATTTCAAACCCCCTGAAATAGTAAAACCCTCCGTTTTAAAAAAAAAAAATTCTATAAAAATTTTAAAATTATAATAATTGAGCTTATTAATTCAGATGTTACCACAATTTAAAATTATAATTTGAAAAGTATGCTACCAAAAGATGCCAAAAAAAGATACATGGAATAAATGTAACTTGAGTCAATCCACTTTTTAATAACATTATTATTTTTTTAACAATAAGAAAAGAATAGAATTAAGTGACAACACTGTATTTAAGTATTTGAAAATTGATAATTTATGCTGATTCATATATCACCACTTCGTTGTATTTAAAACAGTTTTTTACTAAATCATTATTTTTTTAAAGATTTTTTGTTGCGTCGTGTGTTTTATTGAAATTTTAATATTTACTATACCGGAAGACCTTTATAGATGTTTATTCAAAGTCATTTATAAGGTAGAGTTTAAGTTTTTAAAGGAAGGAAGGAGTTCTAATGAAGCTGAATGTACAAGTGAGTATTCACAAAGCATTTCATTTTTAACAGTCCAATAACTATTTTGTTAATTAACAAAACATGTTATTTTATTAATCAACGGATAATCAGTGGTGGGTCTAGAAGGGAAGGGCCTCGGCCATAATCTAAGGCAAAATTTTATAAATAGAAACTTTTCTATTAATAAAACTAAAGTTAAGAAAGTAAGTAAAGTTAAGTATGAAGTTCTATTTATAAAAGTTTGATCTAAGGCATCATGAGACGAGTTAAAACGGGAAAAGAGCTTTGATAAAATATCGATAAAATTATTTGATTCAATTAGTAACTTATCCAGATTTAATATAGCATTGTTAGGGCATGCAACTGTTAATATTTACGTATATGTCACAGCTGAAGTGATTAATGTGGTTTTTATGCATATAACTATCAAATTTGGCCAAAGTGATAAATAAAGCTCAATTCATCACTTTGTCTTGCTGATATACATAATATTTAATCTTATTGATCAGTGTGATAATATACACATAATAACCATATATAAACACATAGATATAAATACAGAGAGGACATAGCATATTTCAATACATTAAGAGACCTGAAACATCTTTTTGAGGCTCCTAGGGGGACTGTGTAACCTTTTAAAAAACCTCATCCAAGAGTAAGTTAAGGTTAAAATAAATCAATTGTTTTCGGCTTCCCGCAGATTGTTAGTGTTTTGATTGTTTGATGTTGTGTGATTTGTATTTTTAACGGTCTACTATATAAATTACTGTATATTTTTGTTCTGTTTATTTAATTATTTTGATAACCGAATACAGTATCAGGTTACTTTTTCGATGCAAGTGGTGGACTGTGCCAAAAAGGCCTGAGGAGGGTTTGTCCTAAAAAGGCCCAAACCTACATCTCAAGAGGCCCAATGGAGGGGGTCCTATTATAATGCTTCTAAGAAGGGTCTACTTTTAACTAAAGTTGTATACATGATTAAAGCAAGCTTAATTTATTTTAATATCAAAAAGAAAAATATTTTAATCTCATATTTTAATCTCATATTTAATAAAATTAAATCAAATGATATTATTTTATTTAAATAAATTAAAATAAACTTAAGTTTATTCATTTTAATGAAAGTTTTAACTAAACTATTTTATGATTAATCTTTAGGGCCCTTTTGTATCGCTCTAGGGCCCTGATCAAGTATGTTAGCGCCCTTTTAGGCTTTAATCTTTCGTTTAGGACCTTAAAAGGCCCAATTATAAGGAATGGGGCCTTAAAGGAGCTACTTCTTTTAAGTACTTTAAAAACATTTGTCTCTCGGAGCTTTTTAGGCCCTACCTTAGAGTATTGGGTCCCTTTGACTCTTGTCTTATGAATATATCAAATATTAAATATGTTATTTTTTTATAATTTTCGTTGTTGTTTCTTTAAGTTTATTTTAACCTTAATATAAACTTAGGCCTCTCTAGTAATATATCTCTATGTATATAAATATCACTTTAATTGACACCCATTATGAATTCATAGGGAAATGGTTACTTAATTGGGAAATAATTTAAAATACTTATAATAATTGTGTAAAAGAATACCTATAAATAAATATTAAGTACTTATTAATTATTTATAATAAACGTCAGTATTCTCGTCCATTTTAAATAATAAAATTAAACAATTAATGATTATATAATAAATAAATAAAGGTTAAAGACGATAAAGCACTGCTAGAGATTGAAGAGGTGTTGTAGCATGCATTGCGATGAGGAAAAGGTTCGAGGTAATTACAGAAAATTTTTCATTCAATCATAACATCGTACAGGATTAGAACCACCGGCCTAACGTAAGGACAACTCATGTAAAATTATTCGTCCCTCCCTCGGTGGCAGACGCAAATTCTAACCAATTCACCACCGAGAGCTCCCCTGTTTATTTAATCAAAATAAAACATTAAAGTGTATGACAAAGTTTATATTGCTGTTAAAACCCTTACTAACACAGGGTAAGACATTGTTAACTCTGCGGCCTAGATTTCACGGTAAGGACATAAAGCTGTATTATAGCCCTCCTCAACCCTACGAGACAATGCTTTTAACCTACATTACAGTAAGTAGATTGACATAGTTTCAATTGACTCAGCTACTTTGGACCAGGGCCAGGGTTTTTACTAATAATCTAATTTATTTCTAAAATTCTTTTGTACTTGTTTAACTCGGGTTATTCTGTATTATATTAAATTGAGGACCATACAGATGTTATTACTAGAGGAGGTTTTATTGGTTGAATTTTGAAACATCGAAAAAGTAACCTGAACACCTTCGATTATTAAAATAATAAAATAAATAGTATGAAATAACAGTAATTTATATAGTAGAACGTTTACAATATAAAACAGAACACAAACAATGTGTGAAAAGCAGAAGACAATTGATTTATTATAACCTTAACCTACTCTTTGAGAAGGTTTCAGTGAGGTAAATCAGAGCCCCAGATAGATGTTTCAAGTTTCTCAAGGTCATTCATTTGTGTTTAATTCACAGAATATATTATTAGATAGGGCATACCAAATATATGGTATGTACCCTCTAGTAATATATTTCTATACATTAACACAAAAGAACGCAGACAATCAGCTTTATAGTTTAAAAAATGGGGTATAGGGTACCCCGGCAACTAAATTAATATATAAACCACAGGGGGAGCATAAAGCATTTCACTTATTTATCACTTCTTGCACCAGAATTTCTCTTCTTTTCTAAACTTTAACCAATTTTACTTTTTACACTAGAGTTTTACCAATTTATTTACATTAAAGTTTCACCAATTTAATATTTTTTACACTAAAATTTTACCAATTTCTTACTTTTTACACTAAAGTTTCACCAATTTAATTTTTTACACTAAAATTTTACCAATTAATATTTTTTACACTAAAATTTTACCAATTTCTTACTTTTTACACTAAAGTTTCACCAATAAAACGTAATAACGTTTTACACCAATTTGTACTTTATGCCCCAATTTATTACTTTTTAAACCTAAGTTTTCCAATTTATTACTTTTTACACCAAATTTCTCCAATTTATTACTTTTTACACCAAAATTTGACCAATTTATTAGTTTTTAAACCAAAATGTCTCCTTTAATTACTTTTTACCAAAATTTGACCAATTTATTGCTTTGTACACCAAACTCTGGTCAATTTATTACTTCATATACCACTATTCCCGACCTGGTAGAGAATTTAAGTTTCAAACATGACAGCCTGTTGAAATTTTTGTAGTTAGAGAATATGGAAGTGAAAAATGTTTAAGCCTGATTCTGACATATTGACCCAGAGAAAGTGTTTTGATATGTGTGCTTTATAATGCTTGTGATGTGTCTGTGTAAATTATACCCATCTATGTCTGTTATAATGTCTCTGTACATGTATTATATAATGCAATGACGTCATATATTTCTGCGAGAGATAGAGAGAAATGAAATACGTGTCAAATCTATAGTATTGAGATTTCATTTTACCACAGTGTATTTTCTCAACGAAATTATATCGCTCACTTGCGTCTACATAGACGAATCAATTTTTGCTCCAGTTCCCTGTTTTATATTGGATTTCAAATACGGTAAATTTTTCGCAAATATCAAGAAAGGTAGAAAGAAAGAAACACCCTTTATTTTTCAATTACATACATAACATAAAATTGGCGCGGTGGTCCGCATGTCGGGCGAATTTCCTTTGGATGCGTGTTTCCGTGCTTAACAACAATCCTGGTTGGAATAATATTTTGTATAGTTTTTTACATTATATAAAATCCAAATATGTAACAAGCAAAATGCAATGCTACATCTGGGAACTGTTCCATCATTCGACATTCATCGTCATTGATGTCTCGACATAATGTCATGTCCCACTCTGTTTCGTTACGTCTAACTCATCAGGGCGCCGACAGAGCCTGAACTCACTCTGACCTTCAATTAATTCCGAAGAATATAATGTGAAGTATTTACCAGAGACGAGCGGTGCTCTCTTACCGCCATCATGCATGGCAAGCAAACATATATCATTTGATACTACCGAGTTTGCAAAACATAAATAGTTGACACAATATAATTATGCCAGAGACACCTAGAAAATGTAACAAGCAAATTCAGGCTCTGTCGGCGCCCTGATGAGTTAGGCGTAACGAAACAGATTGGGACAGCGGACCACCGCGCCGAATTATTTATTTAGTAGTTGCAAACTTATATAATGTAAAAACTATAAAAATTATCATTCCATCTAGGATTGTTGTTAAGCACGGAAACACGCATCCAAAGGAAATTCGCCCGACATGCGGACCACCGCGCCAGAATTATTTCAATAGAAATCAGTATATTTATTTTTTTCGAGCAACATCTCTTGATCACTTGAAATGGATTGACCCTTAAGCAGTATTGGGCGTGGTCAGTGATGGGGATGGGTAACCGCTAATTTTGAGACGGATGTACATGAGGTCGGATGTACTTTACTACATGAGGTTGAGCGATGCGAATCCGAAGTGTTGCCTTGCATAAACACTTTTAAGAACAAGACATTCATTTTGTCATTATTAATTTCAATAAAAAACAATTCATTAAAAATGGTCAATTCTGTTGCTGGGAAATCTTGTGTGATTATACCTCACGAAGACGTGTTACAGGATAAGTTTAAACACTTGTATACCCTAAGGACAAGCGAAGCGGGTCCGAACTAGGGTGGATGAGCAAATTTGATGAGATGAGAGTGGAAAAGTTGCGAGGTACGCTGTACCTGATTTTCTTAAAATTATTCAGCATAAAACAAGCTAATCTAGCCTGTTTAACAAATTGGTTTAGAATATTTTCGAACAGAGCTGGTGTCACTCTGTTAGTCTTTTTTTCAGTTTTAAGCTAAATTGGAACCTTTATCAAGGTTGTTAATTGATATTGTTTTTATTATAGTGACAAATCTGTGAAAACTATGTACAAATCAGACTGTACTAACTTCAGCATTACTCGGAATTATGAATGTTTACAATTTCCTACGTTTTTTTATGGCTGATTTAAGCTCTTATAGTAAGCTACATATTACGGCGCTAAGTATTTATCCTTTCTTTAATTTTTTAGATCAAGTAAAGTATGTAAATGTATTTATTAGCATTTAGGAAATACTTTAGTGATGATAGAAAACACATTTAGGGTTTAGAGTTGATGTTGTTTTTATTACATTAAAGTTTAATAATTTACAGAAATAGGAATCACTTTGAGATGAAAATCGGGAAAATCATGGCAAGGAAATTAATGGATCAGTCTGTTTTTACAGGAAAATTAATGGGGAATTTAATGGAGGAGGGTGGAGTATCCAAGGGAAGATCCGTAGAGACCGTGAGCGTAAGCTGGGGCGGCATAGGCTGAAGCGGCATAAGCGGGGGCAGCGTATGAGAGAGGAGCGGCATAAGCGGGAGCGGCATAGCTTCTTACGATGGGAGCATGAGCAACAACTGGAGCGTGAGCAACAGCTACTGGGGCGTGGGCAACGACGGGAGCGGCATAAGCAAGGGGCTTATTGACGGTTCTGTAGGTGTTCTGGTATGAGGTAGCGAGAGGGGCATGAGCGTAGGCGAGAGGAGCATGAGCTACTACGGGGGCTGCAGCCGCGTAGGTTGTAGCGTAGGGAGCAAGTGGGGCGTATCCAGCTGAAGCTACAGCGAGGAGAGCGCTAAGTACGACCTAAAACACAAATACAATATTATTAGAAATTTAAGTCTAAAGTGATTGCTTAAATTACTCTGAATCAGCTTTTAGCTGAGTTTATTGGTGATTAAACCCAATTGATTGAATTTTGAAACATCGAAAAAGTAACCTGACCACCTTCGATTATCAATAATCAAACAAACAGCACAAAATTACCATAACTTATTTAGTAAAACGTTTAAAATACGGGAAGCCTTTTAACTCAAAAAGAGTCAAGAAATTTTAAAAAGATACCATCAAATAACAACTTAGATTTAAGGATTTGAAGACGTCGTTGGGTAATCACCATTTATCACGTCTAAGTAATCACCATTTATGGTAACAGCGAGAAATACTTTTGGAGGAGGTTCCAATGAGGTTATACAGAGACACTAAGAACCTCAAAATGATGTTTCTAGCTTATAATGCATTGAGATAGGCTATGCAATTAAAGAATATGCAATTAAAGCCTTATTATTTTTCGAACAAGAAAAGGTTTGTCTATAGCCACCTAACAGGAGCGCTAGTGTGTAATTTGGTAGTTTCACCATGCCAAGTACGAGAATGCGCCACTGTCGTCTTACTTTCTGCAAACTACTTCTAGGGCAAAACTGATTATTCCAAATGTTTGCATTATATAATAATTTTTAAGCTGCCGCTAGATGCCAGCACCGAGTTCTCCCAAACATTCTGTCTGACTCTCTCGTATACCTTCTGACATTCTTTGTGCCCCCTTTAGTAATATACCTATATGGATTTATCGAATCAACAGATTGTAAGATCCCTAAAGTTTATCGATACAAGTCCCAGGCTCTTAAGGAAGTATAAAAATAAACTTAATTTTCTTTTAAATATTCCCTGGAATCACTTTGATTGCATACAGACATCAACAAATTATTGGTTAAACTTATCATTCATATAAGTTTGATGACCCACACTATATATAAAAGTCAATTTAGACAATTTAATAAAATAAGAAATCAAAAAGGGTATAGAATTCTAGACAGGCTATTTTAAGGAAATGGACAAACATCTTGATTGAATTGAGCTACTAAATCGTCCAAGAGTCTTTTTAACGTCTTGTATGAAGTATAGAGAGGATTGATAACACGCTTTCAATATTAATCAATGTGTTATTTATTTTCTTATCTATTTCCTTATAATGTCAATGGTCTAAGTTACTTTGATAAAAAATGAAATAGTGATAAGGATTGTAATTCAAGGGGGAATATACTTCGTTTACTTGATAAACATTGATGATGTTCACGTATGCTACTATGTTTATGTAAATGCTGAGCAATAAAATAACTATAAATTTTATGGTGACTGCACGCGATTCAAAGAAATAGTTGTAAGGTTGGCAATGCTAATGGCGGGAAAACGAAAGGGTGTTCAATTTCTTTTTATTCAAGGATTTATTATATCAGGGAGCCTTTTATTTTTTTGTTGTTAGTTAATTTGTGATAAATGAGTAAGAAATTAATAGAACGACCATCGGTGTTAAAAAAATTGTCTAATAAAGTGTAAAAGAAATATTAATTATAATAAATCGTTAATAAAATTGTATTTTATAGATAAATACTTCGTTTATTCCAGGATTTTAAATAGAATCAGGTTCTTATCACTACAGACTTGGATTTGTCCGATTTAACCCAGAAATAATAAACCTAAATGAATAATTTTAACAAACATTTTACAAAAAAAAGTGAATTGAGTGTGTTATTAATTATTTTATTAAGTAAATAACAATCACTAAATTAAAACACCATTATGGTGTTTTAGCGAATCTGTTGTGGTGAAAAAAAGTCCGAGATACCTCTAACCCGATTTTTGTTTTATTTTTCGATCGAATCCAATGGGTCAACAGTCTACATCGATTTGTTTAAATTAGAAATAATGAGCCATTCACCGGTCAAACCATAAAAGATTCGGTTGTATTGCGATATGAGATTATCCAGTAATTCCATGGGACAACGAATTGGATAAATCAGTCTAAAGAATCAAATTGATAAGTTTAAATTATCCTACAATTTCGTAAAAATCTTTGATAAATATTTTTTGAACAATTTCCAATGAATCAATGGTCCATAATGATCTGAGTTGAATTTATCAATGAAAATCATAAGGTAAGTTTTGGCGTATTAAGAGGGGAAATTTACGTGTGAGTTAGCTATGGCACAAATAAAGTCATTTTCTTATCATCTATTTTTTAAAAATAATAAAATTATTCGTTTCCGTCCCTACCGAATTTATTATAGTCTAACATTCGGTTATATATATTTTTTTAATATATATTCTAGTATAATATAGTTATAATCAGTTGACAGCATGTAAAAATTATAATTTTTACATGCTGTCACCAGCATTATAATTTTTACATGGTATACCAGGGAGCCAGTAAGGTTAGTCGTGGATGTGAAACCACGCCCACAATTCTATATTCAATTAATCTCATTACTTCCTTAACGCTTTTTTCTCACGCTGTTAACAGATTATATTATACGACAAAATTACTGGCACAATGAGTACCCCTTGAGGGACTCCCGTTTACCTCTTCTTATTGCCGTTCTCGGCACCGTATCGTTCCATCGACAAATCATTGCGCCGACAAATCATTGCGTCGACAAATCGTTTCATCGACAAATAATTTGAGTTTGTCGACGGAACGAAATCACATTCCGTTCTCTATTGCAAATTTATCTATGAGCGTAAAAATATTTATAAGCAAGGGCAATATACGAATTGTATGATATCAAACCCATTTAATATTTCCTGCGATTGCTTGAATCGTAATTTCATAAATATTTCTAAATGTGTATTTAATGTATAAATTGAAACGTGCAAAAATCAGTCTATAGGTTTGGTTCTGCTATTCGGAAAACAATTTTTTGTGACGTTATTAACCCGTAAAAATTACTCGTAAAAATTTCTAAAAATCATAAAAACTACTAACATATAATCATGTATATGAGGCTAACATATGTGCCAAGTTTCATCTTATTATCAGCATTAGTTTTTATCAAATGACTTATGTGTCCGTTTTTTACGTACACTAATGTGTACGTACACTAATGTGTCCGTTTTTTACGTACACTAATGTGTCCGTTTTTTACGTACACTAATGTGTCCGTTTTTTACGTACACTAATGTGTCCGTTTTTTTACGTACACTAATGTGTCCGTTTTTTACGTACACTAATGTGTCCGTTTTTTACGTACACTAATGTGTACGTTTTTTTACGTACACTAATGTGTACGTTTTTTTTACGTACACTAATGTGTACGTTTTTTTTTAAATCAGAAAATAATTTTATTAAGTTGAAACGCAGTACAAGAGTACACCTTTACGTAATAATTAAGTACCCCAAGTTTTGTTTCAATCCATGATTTATTTTGGATCATAAAAGTTCAGCAACATTGTGCCTGGTCAGTTCCTGGATGTATGACCACTGGGAATGAAATGGATGTATTTACGTCTTAGCACGATCAAAGCGAGTCCGAAGACGTTTTGCAGTCTAAATTTACCGACCTCTATATTCTGAGGACGAGAAAAGCGAGTGTGAATGAGCATAGCAAATCCGATGTGGTGAGGAAAAGTTCCGAGGTACCCCCTACCCAATTTTTTATTTGATACTTTAATTTTTTGGTAGGTTTGATATTTTTTTTGGCGCATCAAACCCATATATTCTACAGTCCGACGAGCATAACCAATTGGGGCAAAGTCTATTTATTTATACACCTAATTTACTCGAACCTGGAAAACTGGCTGGTATTAATAACTGAACACAAAATTTTCGAAACTGTTCCTTTTTAAAGCACTTAGATCTAAAGTATTTTTTTTGTTGCAAAATGACAAAGTTTAGGGAAGGAAACATAATATTTTAGGACAAACTAAGGTAATTGTTTTCGAGGTAAAAATTTGGAAAAAAAATTTCCGACTCGTTTTAGCGTCATATTTCCAATACGATTCTGCGAAGTTTTCTACAGTCCAGCGTAAAAAGAAAGCTATAAATTTATCTCTATTTACGTACGGCTATAATATATCAGTTTTTCCTTATATATACCTGATATTTTTCTTAGCAAAAATCCAAGATAATACTCTCCATGACCTTAAAACTGATTTTTCCGACGGAGATGGTTTTGACCTTTATAAAAACAAGTCATACAAAACTTTCCGCTAAAGGGCAATGACTTAGATCTGCTGTATAAAAATTACGGATAAATACGTACAGTAAATGCAAAATTAAATTAAACTGCATAGTTAAGTGCAAAATAATAATTTTCTATTTTCTCTTTTTTTGAAATTTTAATTTGTTTTAATTTTTTTCGTTACTTAGTGGTAAATAAATAATATTTTTTACTAGGTTATCTAAGAGACTGTTCTTGAGCTAACAAACTTTTTTTCAAATTTGAATTTAGAGGCCAAAAACAGTTTAACTATTTAATTTATTATAAAATAAATAATGGCTATGGGTGCTAAGTAAGCCAAATTATTAGTTAAGAGTGTACAGAGCAATTTGAAATCTGTTGTTATCGAATTTTAAAGAAAAATAGTTAAGTTAAACCTGGAAAATCCACTTTTCTTTTTCTTAAATGAACAAATGACGTCACAAATGTGAGAATTAGTATTATTTCAGAGTGAGTTGGCTAAATTTAACAGGGGATTAAATTACTCTTTATTTTTGGCAGAGAAAAATAAAGTAAAATGGGTTAAAAGAGAGAAAAAGTAAAAACCCAAATAGACGAGAAAATTAGCTAGAACCTTCAAAACTTTACACAGAGAACAAGTTAAAAGCTCTTTGAAACAAGGAAACATGTTACGAAAAACCCCGGAAAATCAAATTCAATTTTCTCTATTTGGGGGAAAAATTAGAGGTTTTAAAATGAGATACTTGCGAAAGTTTTAGCTTATTAATTTAACCTTTTTAACTTAAAGTGACTTCAATCTGATTCTATTATTTATATTAAAAGAATAAAATTGTTTAAGCATAACCTAATATAAAATATTAATATTTTATATTGTATTATCATTATTACATATATGATTATATATTTTACATAAATTTAGTTTTTTTAATTTTAAATTGATTTTTTAAGGGAGTGATTTTTGAAGAGTTCTAGAATAATGAAACTGACGTCACAACTAAATAATTATGTGCTGCGGGTCAATTTTTATGCATTTATACAAACTTTTAATTAGCTGCTCAAAAAGAAATAAACATTTTCGATTTTTTTACAATCTTTTGTTAGACTGTTCAATAATAAATAAAGATTTTTTATTTTAGGATAAGATTACGATAGCACATTAAAAAATTTAGTTAGATATTTATTTTTACAAATTTGAGATCAAATTTGTACCCGTTCTTTAACAAATATAATTCCAATTTATATAAATATATTTTATGCATCCTATATTTTCATACAAAGAAATTTAAAAAAAAAATTATTAAATGTATTTAAATTTTCAATAAATATAGAAAATACAATGTCGTTAAATTTTGAGTACTTACAAACTTGTACATTTTGTTGGTTTTTTTGAGATATTTGCTCCACTGAAGAAGATGAGTGACTATACCAAAGGGTTGGTCATCCGTTCATTTATACTAAATTTTCGCTCCCTACTAAATTTTAATTTTTTTTATGTTCAGCAGTAACCCCACTACTCATTTTTAAATCATCGAAAAATTTCAAAAATCAAATAAAACGATAAAACAAGTATACATTTTACTTTTAATGATTTTTAAAAATACATTTTTAAATAAATTTGTACGCTTTTAAATAAAGTATATATATGCTAATTAATTAAAATTATATATTCCATTTAAAAATAATGATATATAACTTTAATATATTTTATAATTAATATATAAAAATAATATAAAAAAATCCTTGTACTTTAGAGAAGCTAGGGGGATGGTACCACGCCTCGATCACCTTGAATCAAAATTGTACACCGTTTTGAAAACGAACATATTCAAAATTACATATGTCACTCATTATTTCAATGTATGATAAGTAATTTTTAAAATTAATAATTATATTTAAATTTGCTTCATTAATTATTTGAAAAATAAGCAATTGCAAAAGAAATTTTTAATTATTTTATAAATATATTTGATTAGATTTGTACTCAAATAGTATTCATACTATTCAAGAAAATTTGTTTTTTAAAAAAAAATTATATGTCCATTAATTAAATGGATTATTAAATGTAGCAAGCGTTTAAACTTTTGAAACTCTTTATAATATGAAATAAAAATCGGTTATTAAAACTATTTAATAACTATTTTTAATTTGATGTTATTTCCTTCCATACGTAAATATTGAGACATAAATTAATTTCAAAACTTTAAACAAAAATTGAAAATTAAAAAAAATTACTCCAAGTCTAATTAAAAATTAGTTACAAAAATTAGCAATACTTTAAAAAATTAAAATAATATCGCAGAATTAAATCTTAAAATATTTTCTCTACGAAATTACTTGTTTGGTTTAGTTGGTGCATGGTATCTTTTGACATCTATATAAAATAAATGGTAGTTAAAATAATTGCAGTAGTTTGTGATAATCTAGATTAATAGTCGGAGAAATGTGATTTAGAGCTGATAAAAACTTTTATTGGGTAGATATCTTAAATATCATGTGCCATTAGACTTTATTAGAATTTAAATATCATTTTATGCTGTAATGTAACATGGCTAACGGGTACGGGGTACCTCAAAACATTTCCTCATTACATCGGATTCGCTACGCTCATCCTCCCAGAGTCGGACTCGCTTCGCTCGTCTCAGAATATACAAGTCGTTAAATTTATACTGTAAAACGTCTTCGGACTCACTTCGCTCGTCCTCAGATAGTAAATAGATTCTTTTTATTCCCAGCGATCACCCATTCAGGCACATACCACTCTCGATGCTGCTTAACTTTTATGATCCACCAAAAATCATGGATACACTTGCCATATTAAACTTGGTGAACTTATTAATTACAGATAAGTATAAACTTAAACTAAATTTCAAGTCAATTGGATTATTTTCCGATTTTGAACAATTTTTTGAAAAAACGTAGACACGTGATTCGGAAAAAAATTGAACTAATGCTAATAATGAGATGAAACTTAGTACATATGTTAGTCTTATACATGACATCATTTTTTCGCGTTATATTATTTTTCAAAATTTTTGCTCGAAATTATGATATATATATTTGTAGTCTTTATTTTTTTATTTATTTATTTTTATTTTATTTCTTTTATTTATTTACTCTTTTCTTATTTATTTCTTTATGAAAAAAAAAAACATATTTTCTTCTTGAACGAAATTTATGTTTCCTGCATGCTCCGTTCATCCAAATACTACATGAATTTTCAATCTTCTTATTTTTATGTTATAGTTAATTCTGTTCTACAATTGTTTAAAACATTTTATTTCTAAAATAGGTTCTTCCTTTAATTTTTTTCTTATTGTTGTTAAGTTTTTTTTAAAAATTAGTAGTCTTTCTATTATTAGCTATAATTTGATGTGCAATTTTGAAAGTACTTAAATAAACTTTTAAAAATGTTTATTTACACAATTTAAATAGATAATAAAGAGCTATTATTTTTTTTTAAATATTTTTAGGACTACAGTCTTATAAGAAAGTTAGGAGGGACAACCATTTTTAGGTGGTTTTTGATACCTTTGAGGAGTGTAATGGTCGCCATTTTGAAAAAGTGACGGAAATGTGTGATATACCTATCAATACCTACAATTCGATACCCCACTCGAATTTTTAAAAACAAAATATTTATTTTTGGCGACATTTTTTTTTTGGAGGGGGGGGGGTGTGGCACTGTATCGTCCAGATCAGAAACGACCACTAAAAGTAATCAAAAAGTCGAAAAAACTGTGGTCAATTGCCGGAAAAAACCTAAAATACGGCCAGTAAACAACATATTTCCGATGATTTTGGGCCTGATGTGAGTTAAATGTTGAAATGGTGCGGAGTCGATACGAGTACTCAAAGTACTCTATGCCAGGATTCTTATCCTGGTAAGGACGATCTTTTTTATTGTTTTATTTACAATATATGTTTATAACTAAAAAATAATTGCGGCGCGGTTATCCGCATGCCGGGCGAATTTACTTTGGAAAGCTTGTTTCCGCGCTTAACAATCCATTTCGAGACTGGCGAACCACCTCGTCACAAGTTTTCTTCTTCCCTTTTTTTTCTTCTTATACACTATTTTGTTTTTTATCCTTTTTTCTTTTCATTTCCTATCTTATTTCTTTTTTTTCATTTCCGTTCTTATTTACTTTTTATTCTTTTTCTTTTTATTTATTTTTCTTTTTTATTTTTTCTTTTCACTTCCTTTCTTATTTACTTTTTTATTCTTTTTTCTTTTTATTTTATTTTCTTTTTTTATTTTTTCTTTTCATTTCCTTTTTTATTTTCTTTTTTTATTTCCTTTTTATTTTCTTTTATTATTATTTTTTCGTTTTATTTCCTTTTATTATTATTTTTTCGTTTTTATTTCCTTTCTTATTTTCTTTTTTTTTTTTTCTTTTCATTTCCTTCCTTTCTTTTATCCTTTTTTCTTCTCATTTCTATTTTATTTTTGTTTTTAAGGATCCTTCTTTTTGGATTTGCGCCTGCACTTATTAGCTAATTGCTTTCGCAGTCAATTAGCTTAAAGTACTAACTTAATTAAAAACCTAACGGATCAATTGTAAATCAATACAAATTAATTTAAATAACTAAATTTTAGACAAATGAACTAAATTGTTCTGAAATTACACCAAGGCAAATGTTTAACCTTGTTTATATCAAAGCTTAAGTTCTACATGTAAACAAGCTGTTTGAACTTCTTTTAACTTAATATTTGAACTTTGGTATTTTAATAATAAAATAAAAACCCCTTATCAATTATTCTTATCTACTCCTAGCCTATTAATATTTCTAATTAATTATTTTTATAATTTTGATTTTTTATGGCCTTTCGAAGGAGTGTTTTTACTTTTTCTCATCTATTACCGTAGGTATAAGAAAAAGTGATGTGTTCGACCAGAAAATTCTAAACCGAGGTTTTCTTCATAATTATCCGTTTCAGGCATTCTCATGACGTTCTGAGTGGTTTATATCATGCGTCTGACTGTGTGTATGTCTATCTGTTTGTGTGTCTGCGTCACGCATAACTCCCGCTGTGTTTGTGCTAAAAAATTAAAACTTGGCACAAAAATCAGTCTAGTTGTGTTACCCGGAAGATGATATTATTCAGACTATGATAACCTATTTTGTTTCATCAAACATTTAAAAAAATCGTTAAAATCGAAAATTTAACCGATCAAGTTGAAATTCGACACAGATAAACACGAGTGTCAATGAATCTAAAACATTCCATTAAGATTTTCATCATAATTTTAAAAATTGTCCATTACATTTTAAAATTTTAACATCTATTAATTATTTTTTCTACTCCTTTCCAACATTTGACATATTGTTAAAATGCGGAACTTATGATGTTAGAAATTCTTTATTAGTAATATAAATTCCATAGCTATTCAACATTTAGTTTAAGGTATTAGTGGACATATATATTTATTGGTGCGACACTTCAAAGCAGGGGGGTTAACTTAAGGAAAAGTTTGAATTCGATTATCGCAAGCTGCTAAAAATCAGCGCTGCAGCGGACCTGTGTGGACTATTCATGAACTAACTCTAAAAGCTTTCCAAAAATTACCGATTATATTTGTAAACTTTTTTATCTAAACCAACTATTGGCAACTATTGGTTATGACAGCTGCAGTTATTGTAATAATGATGTTATTTTTCTTTTCGTTCCGTTAAAAATTTATATAAGTTACTGTATTTTTTTATGTTTATTTTATCCTATTAATATTCAAGGGTGTTCAGGTTACTTTTTTGATGATTCGGAAATCCAACCGATAGGCCTCTCTAGTAATAATATCTCTATGAGTGAAACGGCTTTGCTGTTATCAGTTATTCCTATATATCAGTGTCGCGCACAAGTCTTGAGCTTATACGACACAAATGGTCAATATATATTATTTTATTGATATATAATTTGTAATTTAATAATTGTAAACAGGTATTAGATATAAAGAAACGATTTATTTATTATATAGTATCATTCTAAGATTATAACATTAACTCACTCTTGCAGGAGGTTTCAATGAAGTTACACAGAGCCTCTGAAAGCCCCAAAATGGTATTTCACTCCTCTCAATGTATTGAGATAGGCTATGCCTCCTCTATTAATACATCTCTCTGCATGAGAATGCATAATACTAATATGCAAGCATTGTAACTCCGAATTCATCCGAGTTAAAATTTGCTTTAGTGTCTTGATAAAGATCATGTGACTTATTGTAATACTGTGTGCTACTTAACATCGTGTAGGTGTTAACGCGACAATATGGCCGACCTTCTTCCACACGTTCCAAATATATTACCTATTATTTATAAAGCCAATTAACCTATATTAGGGACATAAACAGGGCTAAAATAACCATTCAAATAAATTAACTTCAAAAATTAAAATAAACCTTAAGATTTTAGATCAGGAGTAATGTTTCAATCCATCTCTAACCTACGGGGTGTAACATCGAAACCTACATATTATTTTCTAGTTTTTTATCCCAAGTGACTAAATTATATCTTTAAACTTGAATTACCCTACTTGAATGTTATCGATTTGACTCCCTAACGCTAAGTTGCATTAATGTTATCGATTGGACTCCCTATCGCTAAGTTGCATTTGATCGAATGTTATCGATTTGACTCCCTAACGCTAAGTTGCATTTGATCGAATGTTATCGATTTGACTCCCTAACGCTAAGTTGCATTTGATCGAATGTTTCTATTTGATCCCTAACGCTAAGTTGCATTTGATCGAATGTTATCGATTTGACTCCCTAACGCTAAGTTGCATTTGATCGAATGTTATCGATTTGACTCCCTAACGCTAAGTTGCATTTGATCGAATGTTATCGATTTGACCCCCTAACGCTAAGTTGCATTTGATCGAATGTTATCGATTGGACTTCCTATCGCTAAGTTGCATTGCAGGTTGAAAAAATCCCTCTAATGGTTGCAGATCCCTATTAGGTCACTAGACACCCAGTACCACAAAAGCAAGGGAAAATGACTGGGGATACTGACTGGGGAAACTGATTAGGAAAACTGACTAGGGAAACTGACTGGAGAAACTGACTGGGGATACTGACTGGGAACATAATAGAATGGGAATCGAACCTAGACCAAAAGACATCGCTGTTTTGTTGCGAGAGGAAACACCATGACAACTAGGCTAATCAAGCATCTCATTTGACTAAAGCTTACAGTTCCTTTTGCTAAGCCAATAGCAGATAATGGGCCCTTTCTTGCTCAGTGTTTTCCTGTTCCGTTTCAAGCTAACTTATAAGCTTTTTCGTGACCAATCGACTTTAGGGTGTCCGTAATAAGTTTACTTGTTATAGGGCTGCTAATTTGTTCAACTTTTCTCGACATTCCGGGGCTAAAGTAGATGTGCCTTCAGCAAACATGATAGTCAATGTATAAATAGACATGGTTTGCTGTGTTATCTTTGCTGTGTGTCTTTACAGTTTTAAACTTTGTAAAGACATGGAGGTTAGAAATATTAGGGTTAGACACATTAAGGCTATAGATACCGTGGTTAGACTTATTAATGAGGCTAGAATTATTATTGAGGCTAAACGTTTTGAGCATAGACTTATTGATATTACACTTACTGAGGCAAGACTTATTATTGAGGCTTGACTTATTACTGTGGCTAGACTTATTTGAGGCTAGACGTTTTAAGCATAGGCTTATTGATATTACAATTACTGAGGCTAGACTTATTATTGAGGCTTGACTTGAGGCTAGACTTATTATTGACTTATAACTGAGGCTACTTTTATTGAGGCTAGACGTTTTATAGGCTTATTATCACATTGAGCAAGACTCAGGCTTGAGAGGCTAGACTTATTATTGAGGCTAGACGTTTTAAGCATCTTATTGATATTACATTACTGAGGCAAGACTTTTATTGAGGCTTGACTTATTACTGAGGCTAGACTTATTATTGAGGCTAGACGTTTTTGAGCATAGACTTATTGATATTACACTTACTGAGGCAAGACTTATTATTGAGGCTAGACGTTTTAAGCATAGTCTTACTAAAGACTTAGAGGCTTTATTATTCAAACAATTTAAATAAATAATTGGCGATTATTTCCTCCAATAATTTAAAGCAAACCAGACTTGAAGACGATTGGCGATTATTACAAAAAAGTTATTAATTCTTGTTATTATACCTAGTGCACATACTTAACCGAAAATAACTTGATACATTAATTTAACCTTAAACGACTTAGTTAAGTATCAGAAGTGCCAACATAAAAATTAAACTTAAAAAATATGTATGTCATTTCATAAATTTTCCTGCAAACGTCAAAGAGAAATTTCGTAACACCAAATAAAATTATTAATTATTAGTGTTTTTAAATTTATCAAGGTACGCTATCAAATTAAAATAAGGAAAGAAATAAAAATTGTTTTGTTAAGTTGGTAAACTTAAATTAATGGATAAAGCGAATTTTACTTTAATTTCGAAATTTCGCTTAACTTCAGAAAAGTACTTACTTCAAACTTTTTTAAATGTCTTCAAGTTCAATACTTACACATATTCAAAAAGCGTCATAAACGACATTTATAGTTATCTTAGGTGTGGTTTAATTTAAGCACGAAGTAGGTATTTAAATTTGAAGTCTCAGTGTGAAATACAGCGAGTCTCTTAATTAATTGGCTCTAATGTTTAGATTTATATGGCTTAATGTCATATTAAGTAGAACTTGTATTTAATATAATTCTATTTTCTTTTTTGAGTTCAATACTTTGTTCAAAAGAACATTTAAGGATTACAGATGTTATGTCAAACTACATCTAATGTTGTAGAACAACCTTGTCGTCCAGGGCAGTATGTTTTTTGCTTTTTCTCATTTATACAGAAGGTATATAGGAAAAGTATTGTGTTTGCAAAAAAAACAGATACCGGGATGTCACCGGAATTATCAATATCAGGTGTTTTTAAGACCTCTTGAGTGGTTTTCACTAAGTTGTCTGCCTGTATGTGTGTGAGTGTGTGTTTGTATGTGTGTGTTTTAAGCTTAGAATAATACTATACATTGAAGGAGCACAGGACCGTAAAACAATGTAATTCCACTGATAACACGAAAGCCGGTTGACTGGTGCAACTAAGTAATGCTGCCAACCTGACAACAAACATTATTTTAAAATAATTGTCATAAATATCTATTAATGAAAAAAGATCGTAATAACAAATATAAAACTTAAAACACCTGCTGAGTATTTAATAAAAACCGGTCTTAGATGGCAAAAGGGTGACGGAATACAAGAATCTACATTTAGTTGACGAGGACTACTTTTTATATAATTTTAATAAATACGTTAAACTACCATTTAAAATGCATAAAATATTGTAATGCACCGATATTTATATTAGTATTTTTTGAATAATCAATCATTAATTAATAATAGAACATAATAATTCAGCAACCGGAAGTATTGCCAACTTTTTTTTAAGAAAATTGTATATTGTTAGGGTGGCAGCATTACTTTTGCACCAGTGAACCGGCTTTCGTGTTATCAGTAGTGCTCCTTCTATATATAGTATTATTCTAAGGTTTTAAGCTAGTTGCACAGAATGCTTCACATAACGCAGTAAATAGATTTAAGTCAGGAGAAAGTTCGCGACTTTATGATAAAACTGTGTAAGTGTGTATGTGCTTGTTTGTGAGGGTATGTGTATCTGCTATCATTGTATGTGCTTGTTTGTGTGTGTGCGTGTGAGTGTGTATTTTGTGTGTGTCTGTTATCACTGCAGCTCCCAGTGTTGTTATGCTAGAGAGTAAAAACTTTCTACTACAAAAATAAGTCTCTAGGTAAATTTGTGCTTTTCGGAAAATGTTTTTATGCCATAAGGCTGAGAAGTGTGCCTTTATGTCACGGCAATTAGATTTACCGACGAGCGAAGCGAGTCGGAAAAATTGCCAAGACATAAAGACATTCTCAGCCGGATGGCATACACTTTTTTTTTGAGGTAGCACTCATTAAATAAACTGCGCTATATACTTAATTGAAAAAAAAAAACGTCCAATTAACTCCATATTATCGTCGTCATTGAATTCATCCATAGCTTCACACTTTTACTCAAAAATGTAAAAGCTTTACAAATAAACACACAAAAATTGTCAATTAGTTAGAACAAATTTCCGGCGCGGTGGTCCGCTGTCGGGCGAATTTCATTTAGAATATAATACAAATAACTGCTCTGTGGAGTAATCCAAGTATAAGTAAATAAATAGTCTCTCCACTAAGATGTACATCTTAGTGGAGAGACTATTTATTTACTTATATCATTTAGAATACGTGTTTTCCGTGCTAAACAACCCTTTTCTTGCTTATGCAAGAACCATGCCCATTGCGTGGTTCCGGTTCATGCTTTAGAACCTAAGCAGTTACTCAATTGTCAAGCACTGCTCGTAACTCATTTTGTCTGTATTTTTCAAAGGAAATGCGCATAATTATCCAGTTGGTTGTACAAAACTATGCCTCTAAAATTAGATGTACACACTATTATTTGCACTAGTTTAAAGCATAGTTACTTATCTTTAAGCTTAGTCAGTTATCTTTAAAGGATTTAGCGCATTTCCTTTGAAAAATACAGACAAAATGAGTTACGAGCAGTGCTTGACAATTGAGTAACTGCTTAGGTTCTAAAGCATGAACCGGAACCACGCAATGGGCATGGTTCTTGCATAAGCAAGAAAAGGGTTGTTTAGCACGGAAACACGTATTCTAAATGAAATTCGCCCGACAGCGGACCACCGCGCCGGAATTATTTATTTAGTAGTTGTAAACTTATAAAAAAGCACGGAAACACGCATCAAAGGAAATTCGCCCGACATGCGGACCACCGCGCCAGAATTATTTTCTAGTTGTAAACTTATATTAGGTAAAAAACAATAAAAAATTATTGTCCCTACTAGGATTTGAACCCAGGTACTCTGGGTTTGAGTGCACGCATCCAAAGGAAATTCGCCCGACATGCGGACCACCGCGCCAGAATTATTTTCTAGTTGTAAACTTATATTAAGTAAAAAAAACGATAAAAAATTATCGACCTTCCAGGATGTGAACCCAGGTACCACAGCGTTTGAGTGGTCGTATTTACTCCGGACCACTGGCATTCAACTCAGAGGCCCAAAAAACATTGAAAACGACACCCTACTCGAATTTAATTTTCAACGACCGTAATGTTGGTTTTCTATAATTTTTGTGGTTTTTTCGACTTTTTGGTCACTTAAGTGGTCGTATCGACTTCGGACCGGTTTCATTCGATTCAGCGCCCAAAATTACATAGAAAACGACACCCTACTCGAAATTTATTTTTTTATCGACCTAAATTTTGGTTTTCGGTAATTTACAATGGTTTTTTTCGATTTTTAGGTCACTTAGAGTGGTCGTATCGACTTCGGACCGGTTCATTCGATTCAGCGTCTCAAAAAACATAAATATTGACCTTTTCGCGGCGAAAAATTAACCCTGAATTTGCCGATTTTTTGCAAATTTCGCTGACTCAGCAAACCGGTTGCTGACGTCACAAAAACCTGTTTTCAAGGTTCGTGTCCTCCCCGAGATTGATTTTTGTACCAAGTTTGGTAAAAAATATTAATCCGTTCGAAAATAGAGTGTTTACAAGAAAGTGTCTAGAAATACATATATATTATATATATATACATATATATATATTATATATATATATATATTATATATATATATAATATATATATATATATATATATATATAAAGTCTCGCGAAATTTTTTTTTCGTCATAAGGGACCTCTGAAACGGATTTGTGTCGTGGTCCGAGGTTCGAATTCCGCCATGACGCCTATCCCATTAGGCGAATTTTCAAAGGAAATTCGCTAAAACGAAAAAAAAATTAGTCTACGAACAAAAACAGAAACAAAATCATTTTAATATCTTTTCTATGAACAAAATGAACGTTTTTTAAAAGAAATCTCATGAGGGTTTTACACAGATTGTTTTTTTTAACACGCTACATTACAGTAATGGCGGCAATATATGAATTACTTTTACGTCCTAGGAGTTTTTTTACATTCATTATTGTCCTCGGAGGTGAAAAGTACTAAATAACCTCCTATAACAATAATGATTGGCTTCTCATCCTAAAAACGGTCCAATAAAGTGCTCAATTACGTACTTTCTCGGAAAATGTTTTTTTATGAAATCATACCCCAATAATGACAGCAAAAAAAATTATGTAACTTGGAATATTGTTTAAGATTTGGCTCGCATGTAGCTATGTGTGTAATACAAACATATGTGCCTAGTTTCACGTTCTCACATTGTACTGTACGTACATTTCGCTTATAGTGTACGCTCGTAGATTGTACTGTATGTACATTTCATGTATAGTGTAAGTTCTCACTTGTACGGTAGGTGATCCCACATGTAGTTTAGGTGACCCCTAAGAGACCATCTAAACTAAAAAAGATGTCATATGGGAATTCTGTAATTTAGATGTCACTTTATGATTACTATAGTACGGCACACGGCTAAAATCAGATGACAGCGTGGACAAATAATTCGGGGCAGCCAATGAGGTTATTCCTGGACGTTAAACCACTCTTACGGGATCGGTGGGAATCATGGTGTTAGGGAAGGGGGAAAATCAGTGAAAAATGGACATATTTCCTTTAATTTCGCAATCTTATGGATTGTGGAACAGGGGGGGGTATGGAGGGTGAAAAATAAGTGAAAAGGTCATATTTTCCTTTAATTTTCAATCTTACGGAATCGGTGGGAACCAGGGGGGGTTATGGAGAGGAAAAATCAGTGAAGAATTGACATTTGTTTATAATTTGCATTCTTACGGGATCGGTGGGAACTAAGGGGTTAATGGTGGGGGGAAAATCATTAGTGAAAATGGACAATTTTCCTTTAATTTTCAATCTTTCGGTGGGAACCAGGGGGGTTATGGATTTGAGAATTGACAATCTTACAAAATCGATCTGCGGGAACACAGGGGTGTATGGGAAAGGGAGACCAAAGTCATAACTTAGTGGGATATGTTGAGTCTATTTCAACACTCCAATACACCTCTCGTTATTCTAACCTATCATATTTGGTTAAGCGCATATTATATTAAGAGAAGCTTCAACATTACTCATAACTTATTTACAAGTCTATATTTAGAAGAAAAATAAAATGTGTCAGACAAGTTAGGTTTTTATTTCTGTTTTACTTTTATGCTATAAAGTTTATTTTTATTTATTTATAACTTATTTATACAGAGCGTAGGAAGACGTCTAGTCTCTAACTTCACAAACTTGTAATTTTATTTTAGACACTTCCTATGGGAGTTTTTTAGTTTTTTTCCGGTTTTGCGAAAAATTTTAAAGAAAAATTTATTTGTAATAAGGGAAAATTTAATTGGAATTTTGAAAAAAAAAATACAGAATACTGAAAAAATACAGAATCTGAAAAAATACAGAATACTGAAAAATCAGAAAATACAGAATACTGAAATACAGAATACTGAAAAATAGATTACTGAAAAAATACAGAATAACAGAATTCTGAAAAATACAGAATACTGAAAAAATACAGAATACTGAAAAATACAGAAAAGGATTTACGAGTAGTAGTCCAAGAGCCAGGCCTTAAAATGTGACTCAATTTGTACTACTTCAAACCAATTATTTTTGAAAATATACCTTAAATTATGAAGGGAAAGCATAGTCTGGCTATCCAGAGTGGAGCCCATTATGAATGCGCTCTCTCTCAAAATATTAGAAAAACGCATTATTCCAGTTTTCTTGCAGTAAGTGTTTCCCTGTAAGACGTGTGCAAAACATGAACGAACCTTTCTTAAAGCTTATTAAAATTTTATATAAACGAGTGTTTTTTTTCGTCAAAATCGGATAAATACAACTAAAGTTATAACATTGTTTAAATGGCCAAAAAAAGCAGCAAGCCAAATATTTTTTCCAAAGAAATTCGCATAACTTTTCCAAACTTAAAACATTTTTTTTTTAGTGTTTTCGAAAGAGCCATAACATTTTTTAGTTTTTCGAACCATACCATTTTTAGTGTTTTCGAAAGAGCCATAACCATTTTTTAGTGTTTTCGAAAGAGCCATAACCATTTTTAGTGTTTTCGAAAGAAGCCATAACCATTTTTTAGTGTTTTCGATTAACCATTTTTAGTGTTTTCGAATGAGCCATAACCATTTTTTAGTGTTTCGAAAGAGCCATAACCATTTTTAGTGTTTTTCGAAAGAGCCATAACATTTTTTAGTGTTTCGAAAGAGCATATAACCTTTTTAGTGTTTTCGAAAAGAGCCATAACCATTTTTTTAGTGTTTCGAAGAGCCATAACCGAAAGAGCCATAACCATTTTAGTGTTTTCGAAAGGCCATAACCATTTTTGTAGTTCTCCGATTTCGATGACTAAGCACTCGTTTTATGCAACATTTTATCATCTTTAAAAAATGTTCTCTTCATGTTTTGCACACGACACACAGGGAGCCACTTATTTCAAGAAAACTGAAATTTTTGCAATTTTATAAAACTTTGAGCATGCGCAATCATATGAAGGGCTCCACTCTAGATAAGCAGACTATCTGATTCTTAAACAAGAAATGGATTTATAAGAACGGAACACGCATTCCTAATGAATTCGCCCGACATGGGACCACCGCGCCAGAATTATTTAAGAGATGCATATATCTATTGTGCCATTTCCTTGATAACTATTGCTGAGTACGTTAAAACAATTATTTTTGCTAGTTCCATCTATTCCTTTCCGTTTCACGAGTTTCTTTATCACTTTTGGCCTTTTTGCCGCTACGTGGGGTTGGGACTGGGGGCCGATTGCCGGCCTCCTTCCCTCCCTATTCACGCTTTGCAGCCATATAGTCGTTGTCTTTTATCAGACGTTATATTACTGGTTTATATAACAGGCATACTGCCACTAATTAATCGAATTTTAAATGTTTTAAAATGAATTTTTTAATTAATCAAAAAACGTGGTTTGTTTACAGTATGTCAATCAATGACATAATGTTTTGTTTGACATATATATGTCAAACAATAAAACCAGAACTAATTATTATAAAATAATGAAGCTTTGAATTTCTGTTAAACATATAAAGTAGTACATGTGTAAAGACTTGCAGTTTATATATTATATATATATATATATATATATATATATATAGTTCATATAATGATAACATGTTGCATATGCTTAATGACCCTAACACATATGAGGAAATTAATAGCACGAATGAAGAACTTATATCAAAAGTCAAGAGAGAATATGATACATTACTAAATAAACTACTTGAAAAAGGGTTTATATCCAAAACTGAAAAGACTTCCCTAAACATCAATAGCTGCAGACTAGGCAGGATTTATGGTCTTCCTAAAACACATAAGGAAGGAAATACCCTAAGACCAATCGTAGATGGCACTAATACTCCTACGTACAAACTTTCCAAATATCTTAATCCTAGCCTCGACAAATTCAATAATAACAACACTTATGATTGCGGAAGTGTCTTTAAATTCAGGGATAGAGTTAAACAGTTTAAGCTACAAAAAGAAGAAATCTTAGTATCATTTGATGTCAAATCATTATTTACAAATGTTCCCTTAGAAGAAGTTTACAAATTAATAAGGAATAATTGGGACCAAATAGTAACTGAAACAAATATTAAATGCATTGACACCTACCTTGAATGTATAAAGTTCTGTTGTAATAACATGTATTTTACAAGCCAAAATGTCATATATAAACAAATAGATGGTTTACCAATGGGAGGTAGTATGTCTGTTAACTTAGGTGGCATATTTGTTGACCATGTCCTCTCCACAATTCTAAGTAAATCGAGATATAAACCTAGACTGTTATGTAAGTACATCGACGATCTATTTTTAATAATTAAAGCAAGGCACGTGGATTTTTTAAAGAACGAACTTAATAGTTTACATTCAAATTTCGAATTTACAGTTGAAAAAGAAGAGAATAACCAGATTGACTTTCTTGATGTTACAGTTATCAAAACGCTTAATGGAGAATTACTTACTAAATGGACAAATAAATTAGTAAAAGGGAATAGATTTCTAAACTACAAGTCTAATCACCCTTTCAGCCAGATAGAAAATACGGCATTTAATTTCATCAAAAGGGCAGTAGACTTAACTGACGAGAACCTAATGGCAGAAGTCAAAACAAATGTTTACAAGAAACTATTAGACAATTTTTACCCTTTGCAACTAATAAAGAGATTATGGCATAAAGCCACTAATACTAACAATGAGAATAATAACTTTCCAGCTAATAATATTTCCATAATAACTCCAACCAACCACACTAAGGCAATATACTCAGGATTAACCTATGTAAAAGGTCTCTCGCACTCAATCAGCAGAACCTTCAGAAAATATGATTGCCCTGAGGTCAAATTTGGGTTAAAACCTGTTAATAAAATTGGTCAAAAATTTTTCACACCCCTCAAGGACAAGATTAATACAGAAGATACAATGGGATTTATTTATAAAGTCCCATGTTCAAACTGTGATGGAATTTATGTAGGTGAGTCACGACAAACATGGACGAATAGAAAGAACCAACACAAAGCCAACATCAACTCTAAATCTAAAAATACTAGATGGACTGCGTTGACTACTCATACCAAAACCTTAGGCCATCAATTTAATTTTAATGAAGTCAATATTATAGACCGGGAAAATAATAACTTCAAAAGGTTATTACTTGAAGCATTCCACATATCCCAAGAACATAAAAATATTAATTTTAAAAACTGATTCTAGAGATTTCAATAAATATTATGCCGGCATTATACATAATCTAAATTAACCTAATTTTCTTTTTAATGTATACTTTTATTTTAATGTTTTAAATTATTTGATTGTACATGGTTACCTTATTTTGTTATTTAAAATATCTAATTAATATGTAACATACAATGTTCTATGACTTGTCTGCCATATTTTTCTTACTTTTAATTAATATCAAAGAAGAATGGGAAGATTAATTTTAGCATTGTTTATTTTTTTCAATTAATTACTCTTAGAAGATTTTCCAATTTTTGGTTTTCTATTTAAATAATATTATTCAAATTGCTTGTTTTTTAACCTTTTTTTATATCTGAGCTATGCATTTTGACTTCTGGAAACTTAAATGTAAGTAATATTAATACTATCCCCTAACTAATGCAGTAATTAAAATTTTTTTTTTTTTTTTTCTTGCTTTTTCGTTTTATCCTTCTCCATTTCTAGTTATTATTTTTATTTCTTTTTAGACTTGGCAGATTTGGCATGACTTTGTAGAGTAGAACTAGCATTTTTAAATTATATGACGTAGTTAGATTTCTCCTAACTCATTCTTAATTGTAAGTTAACTTTAAGCCTTTTAAACTTTTATTTATCCAGCATGACTAAACTTAGATTTTTGTAATTACTTGACTATTGGTAAGATTAGTAATTTTCTTTTTCTTTTGTAGATGTAATACATGAATATGCTTGGAGATTACAAGCGAAATATTGTATGAAAATAAAATAATTTAACAGCCCGATAAAAGTCTCTTCAGTGTCCTAACCTATAAACTATAGAAGTATTATGGAGACAATAATCAAATTAATATATTATATATATATGTGTGTGTGTGTATATGTATGTATGTATGTATTTATAGACATTTTTTATCTTTGTTTGTATTTATGACATCTTTCCAACGGATAAATATTTTTTAATAAATCTTGGTACAAGAATCAGCCTGGGAGAAGATTTTTTTTTGAAAATCAGGTAGCTGTGACGTCATTCACCCGGTTTGCTGAGTCCAGGTTTTTAAAAAATTTCAAAAGACTAGTAAAATTTGAGGTTAAGTTTTATCGTCGAAAAAAAGGTCCTCACTGTTTTTTTGGGGGTGCTGGAAATAAAGCGTACGTATAATAATTTAAACTGACTATATAGTGCATAGAAATACCATTTTAAGAATATATAGATACAACGGATACATTAGAGACAGAACCGAAGGGCGGGCTCGTGAAGCAACACATTGAAAAATTGCTAGATAGATGGCAATTTACCATGTAACAATCAATAATCATTGTAACAATGTAACAATCGCATCAATGTAATCCTATGTATCAACAAATAATAATAATAATAAAACAACAAATAATACGAAACAACAAGCGGATCAGGGAGGCATGAGGCCGCGTAGCGGAGACGGGCCTCAGGCCCGTATTAGTCGCAATGGCGATAAGACAGTCAGGGCACGTATAAGTAAAGCACATTGTAGAAATATTTCTCAAATATTTTACCTTGACTGACTAAAACAGTTCACGGAATAAATGCGCTTCTGTTTTAATATAGCGTGAAACTTTTTCCTTCATTACTTATCTGCCACTGTTTACAAATCGAAGAACAATTTAAAAAAAAATTAAGCGGCATTTTTACTATTATATTTAATTGAAATATTTAGTTAATTATAAATTAAGACTACAGATAAGGTTGTGATGGTAGTTTCGCATTAAGTTTCGATCCAACTTACGTCATGGTAATTGTTTTTAAGTTTCGATATAATACGACAGGTATATATATATATATAATATATATATAATATATATATATATATATATTATATATATATATATATATATTATTATTATTATACAATATAAAATATTAATCTTAATTTATAATATTACAATATTAATATTACTTTTTAAAGAATAAATATTTATTCTCTTAATATAAATAATAGAATCAGATTAAAGTCACTTCAAGTTAAAAAAGTTGAATTAATCGAATTAATTGAATCATAAATGTTAAGCAGCAGCGTGGTCTGTGATTGGATTGAGGTGACTTCTAGGAATGAAACTGATGTATTTATTTGTGAACGAGCGACGCAAGATCGATAACGCTTTGCAATATAAATTTGGCGAATTGTATATTCGAAGTAGGGAGGAAAAATTCAATTCCATACTTATATTCAGTCCATTGTCCCTACTAAAATTTATATTATAGTCCATTCTACTCAAGGATGTTGAATAAAGGGGATGACGCACTAAGTCGAATTGCCATTCAACAAAGTGACCCCATCGAAAATCAAAACATAGAGAAGAATTCAACACGAAACACGTCAAAAACCAACTGCACATGCTTATGATCCTTATAACAGCGCAGGTCTTAAATTTAGAGCCAAACTTAACTCTCAATGGGTTTCCCATTGTTTTGCTTGGGTTATAAACAATAGAAAAAAGTTCATACTTTTTTAACTGTTTTTTTTTTTAATATTGCTTAAAATTAACAACATTAAAGAAAATTAACAACATTACAACCAAAATTAAATCTTGAAACTAGCAAAACATTTCACTAAAAAAGACAAAATATTAACACATTTAACTTACTCTCTACGAAAAGTAAACGGTAAAGCTTCAATTACTCTCACTAAAGTGGCTACCTAGAGTCCAAAATGTAAAATATAAGCACAAATGACTTGACAAGCACCAAATGTACAATAACGAAAGCACTGAAGAAAGTTGAGAAGCAAACTCGACAACCAAGATTTGTATAACAACTTAGGTACATAACCTGCGTTTGGCGCGTTTATTAATTATCTAAGGGAAGGTAGTTTGCTCCTATTTCTCCATAGAGATATATACTAGAGGGAGCATAGCCTATCTTAATACATTGAGAGGCCTGAAACCTCTTTAGTGGGGCTCTCAGGGGCTCTGTGTAACCTCATTGAAACATCTCCAGAGGGTTGAGGTTATAATTAATCAATTCTTTTCGGCTTCCCGCAGATTGTTTTGTTTGTGATTTGTATTTTAAACATTCTACTGTATAATTTACTGTTTTTTTGTTCTGTTTATTTTATAATCGAATGTGGTCAGGTTACTTTTTCGATGTTTTAAAATTCAACCAATAGGGCCCTCTAGTTATATATCTCTATGTATTTCTCTATCTGATACAACTTCCATGGGGTCAGAAATGTTCCTTAATGCGTCATCCCCTTTAATCAACATCCTTGATACTACCTACACCCCAAATGCCAGATACTTAACACGGAAAAGTAGCATATGATGTCTAACTATGCTATGTATATACTGCATTTTAATGTCTCAAACTTGTGAAAGACAGCCTTGAAGAATTACACTGAACTCATAAAAAACTAAAGTGAGACACTAAGTGCAAAAATAGATAACCAGATAGCTGGGATTAACTGCATTTGTCTATTTAAAGATATTTTGTCACAGACCTAAATAAAGACAAGCCTTTACATAATTACTGTCCTACATATTTATACTTATTTTCGTTATATATATATATATATATATATATATTATAATATTAATATATATATATATATATATACATTATATATAAATACAACAGAATCAGCCTCAGAATATAACTTACGAATGAATCAGGATAAGGCTTATAAAAACACGAGGCTCGAGAGAAGTGAGTGTGTTTTTATAAGTCTTATCCTGATTCAATCGTAAGTTTTATATATATATATATATATATATTATATATATATATATATATATATATATATATATATATTATGTATTATATATATATATATATATATATATTATATATATATATATATATATTATATATATATATATATATATATATATATATATATATAATATATATACATATATATATATATATATTATATATATATATATATATATATATATATATATATATAATATATATATATTAGGGTGGATCGAAAAAACTTTTTTTTTTTTTAAAACGTAATAGTGCGGAAAAGTTGTGCACTGGTCTAACAAACAAAAAGAGCCCAAGAAATCGAAAATCGGTTCATATCTTCCGTTCGCGCATCGGCGGCAAAGTTTACAAAATTTGAAAAAAATATCGATTTTTTTTAAAAAATTAAAAAATACAAATTATTAAACTGCTAACGTGTAATAGTATTTTTCGTGTAGGTCAAAGGTAAAAGTAAACAAATATAATTAATTATTATAATATATATAACATCTTTCGTTCGCGCATTGCGTAGGAAATAGGTAATTTTGTACCGTTTTTATCATGCATTTCTGCAGCCTTTCGCCCGTCCACGAGGAGTTGTCTGCAAGAAGTTCTACCTATGCCCAACCCAACCAACCATCTAATGTAGGCATACTACGTGATTTAAAAGAAAATATTTAATAATTTTTTTAATTTATTTATTTAATGATTTATTTAAACTGGCGAAATTGAGACAAAAGTCTTCTCTTTCATTCCGCCAGCACTCAAACAATACAATTAATACATAATACAACATATCTTACAACTAAACTAATTTAAAGGTGTAATTAATCTAGTTAAATTAGTAAATGGATTTTCTTTTAAGAAAATAGTTTAAAGAAAAGAAAAAGCTATTTTTCATTCTAAAACAAATGACTTGAAGTCAGATTTTGTGAACCGTCAGTCATTATAGATCTTAACAAATAGAGTAGATTTTATAAATCCCTCTCTGTTTGTTAAGCCACATACTTTTGTTGAGGCTTCAGATACCAAGTTATCATATTACTCAACAACCTGTGTGTGGCATGGATAATGGCTATACGTTTGAAATCATCGCTACGTCGTCATTACGTCGTTACGCGAAAAGCAAATGTATTCAGGGTGAGCGAAGTACGCGTTTCTCTCAATCACTGGGTCGACTACTTGAAGCAATTCTTTAGGTAGTTTGAATTATGCTGAAAAGGTGTTAGAGGCCGTCTATTATGCTGTGATTTTTTTTTAAATGTTAAACCAAACCGGCATTTACGAACTTAGTTAAATAAACGTAACTAGTTGTTTTAATTGCTCCGATGGACTGGCAGAGCTTACATACAACCTCAGTACTACATTTGTAGCCGTCAACAATCTTGAATGAGACCTAGCACCTGGATCATTAAAAGATAAATCAATTGAACAATGTTCTGTTTTTATTGCGTGAGATATGTAAAGCAAATATTGCTGATCTTTAGTTAAAGTAAAATCACAACTTAGTAGACGGCCGTAAACATGTTTTCAGCATAATCCAAACTACGGGGTACTTACCTAAAGAATTGCTTTAAGTTGTCGACCCAGTGATTAAGAGAAACGCGTACTTCGCTCACCCTGAAAACTTGATGCAAGTAATAACCGAAGATGATAAAAAAGATTCGAATGCTGGGTTAAAGAAATTTTAAAAGCAAGACAGTCGAACATTCAAAGAACAAAGGTGTACGCAACTTCTTGACACCAACATTAAATTTCAAGAATAATATTAAATCCTTTATAATGACGATGTAACGATGATTTCAACGTATAGCCATTTCCATGCACACACAAGCTGTTGAGAGATATGTAAATTGGTATCTGAAGCCTCAACAAAAGTATGTGGCTTAACAAACAGAGAGGGATTTATAAAATCTACTCTATTTGTTAAGATCTATAATGACTGACGGTTCCACAAAATCTGACTTCAAGTCATTTGTTTTAGAATGAAAAATAGCTTTTTCTTTTCTTTAAACTAATTTTCTTAAAAGAAAATCCATTTACTAATTTAACTAGATTAATTACACCTTTAAATTAGTTTAGTTGTAAGATATGTTGTATTATGTATTAATTGTATTGTTTGAGTGCTGGCGGAATGAAAGAGAAGACATTTGTCTCAATTTCGAAAGTTTAAATAAATCATTAAATAAATAATTTAAAAATTATTAAAATATTTTCTTTTAAAATCACGTAGTATGCCTACATTAGATGGTTGGTTGGTTGGGCATAGGTAGAACTTCTTGCAGACAACTCCTCGTGGACGGGCGAAAGGCTGCAGAAAATGCATGAAAAAACGGTACAAATTACCTATTTCCTACGCAATGCGCGAACGAAAGATGTTATATATATTATAATAATTATTTATATTTTTTTACTTTTACCTTTGACCTACACGAAAAATACTATTACGCGTTAGAAAATTAATAATTTGTATTTTTTAATTTTTTAAAAAAAATCGTTATTTTTTTCAAATTTTTGTAAACTTTGCCGCCGATGCGCGAACGGAAGATATGAACCGATTTTTGATTTCTTGGGCTCTTTTTGTTTGTTAGACCAGTGCACAACTTTTCCGCACTATTACGTTTTAAAAATAAAAAAAAAAGTTTTTTCGATCCACCCTATATATATTATATATATATATATATATATATATAATATATATATATATATATATATATATATATATATTATATATATATATATATATATATATATATATATATATATATATATTATATGTGTGTGTGTGTTGCGTTAGTATGTATATATGTGAGTACGGGATTTTATTTTTAGACGTTTTTATGGAACATGATAGCTTTTGGATGCTGTCTTGAATTATTAGAAAATTATATCTATAAAGTTTTAAAATTTAATAATGACGGTTAGCAGTGTCATATTTTTTAGGAAAATACAGCATGATCTGCGGATTTGATTTTCGTATTTTTTAACTTTTAGCATACATACACTGGGGTCTATGATGATATAACAGAGAGGCAAATCAATTTTCAAAACTCGGTAACTCTCTAAAATAGTTGAAACGGGTCAACCAATCACGTGAAATCTCATTTTTGGATTTTCAATCCGTAAGCAGAACACTATACTTGTCTAGATAACTACGGTTCTTTTTTTTTTGTGCGGTTGTAAAGTAGACACTTTAAATCCATGTGAAGTATGTAAAATGCGTTTTTTACAGTCTGCATCAGTTTCGTAGTTTTCACCATAGAGATATATACTAGAGAGGGCAAACCCTATCTCAATACATTAAGAGGTCTGAAAAATCTTCTTGGGGCTCTCAGGGGCTCTGTGTAACCTCATTATAATCTTTTCCAACAGTGAGTTAAGGTTATAATAAATCAATTGCTTTCGGATTCCCGCACATTTTTTGTGTTTTCATTTGTATTTTAAACGGTCTACTATATAAGTTACTGTATTTTTGTTCTGTTTGTTTGATTATTTTGATAATTAAATGTCTTAGAATAATACTATATATAGAAGGAGCACAGGACCGTAAACACAATATAATTCCACTGATAACACGAAAGCCGGTTGACTGGTGCAACTATAATGCTGCCAACCTGACAACAAAAAATTATTTTTAAATATTTGTCATAAATATCTATTAATGAAGAAAGATCGTAAAGAACAAATATAATAACTTAAAACACCTGCAGAGTATTTAATAAAACTGGTCTTAGATGGCAAAAGGGTGGCGGAATACAAGAATCTACATTTAGTTGACGAGGACTACTATTTGTATATAATTTTAATAAATACGTTAAAC
The DNA here is from genome assembly GCA_018340805.1 of Microvelia longipes. Lineage (NCBI taxonomy): Eukaryota > Metazoa > Arthropoda > Insecta > Hemiptera > Veliidae > Microvelia > Microvelia longipes. The sequence goes on from JACMZG010000007.1 coordinate 60,936, forward strand.
TACAATTTAAAATGCTTAAAATATTGTAATGCACCGATATTTATATTAGTATTTTATGAATAATCAATCATTAATTAATAATAGAACATAATAATTCAGCATCCGGAAGTATTGCCAACTTTTTTTAGAAAATTGTATATTGTTAGGGTGGCAGCATTACTTAGTTGCACCAGTGATGCTTTCGTGTTATCAGTAGTGCTCCTTCTATATATAGTATTATTCTAAGTTAAATGTGGTCAGGTTACTTTGCCGATGTTTCAAAATTCGGCATTTGGATTCCAAACTGATTTGTCCTCTCCCCTTTCCTCCTATTCTGCCGTCATCTGAAAAAAACTAAACCGTCATATTCTGACGAAAACTCAGTGAAATAAGGAAAAAAATGGAATTCTACGGATTTAAAATAATTTTTTAGTTAAATAATAGTTTTAGTGCCAGTTTTTTAAAATGATCTGAATAGAGCTTACACCTCGAACCACAACAGAGTTACCAACCTCAACAACAGGTCGGACTAGCATGACTAGGTTGAATAAGGGGATGGCGCTAAAGGAACATTTCTGACCCCATGAAAGTTGTATGAGATAGAGAAATAGGAGCAAACTTACCTTCCCTTAGGTTAATAAAAAAAGGCGCCAAACGCAGGTTATGTAGTTAAGTTGTTATACATTCTTGGTTGTCGAGTTTGCTTCTCAACTTTATTCAGTGCTTTCGTTATTGTTACATTTGGTGCTTGTCAAGTCATTTGTGCTTATGTTTTACATTTTGGACTCTAGGTGCACTTTAGTGAGAGTAATTGAAGCTTTACCGTTTACTTTTCGTAGAGAGTAAGTTAAATGTGTTAATATTTGTTTTTTTAGCCTAGTGAAATGTTTTGCTAGTTTTCAAGATTCAATTTTTGGTTGTGATGTTGTTTTTTCTTTAATGTTGTTAATTTTAAGCAATATTTACAAAACAAGAACAGTTAAAAGTAATGAACTTTTTTCTATTTGTTTATAACCTTCGCAAGCAAAACAATGGGAAACCCATTGAGAGTTAAGTTTGCCTCTAAATTTTAAGACCTGCGCTGTTATAAGGATCATAAGCATGCGCAGTTCGTACCAAGCATGTGCAGTTGTTTTTGACGTGTGTTTCGTGTTGCATTCATCTCTATGTTTTGATTTTCGATGGGGTCACTTTGTTGAATGGCAATTCGACTTAGTGCGTCATCCCCTTTATTCAACATCCTTGGGACTAGCATGACTAGACGAATTATTAAAGTTTTAAAAATTCACGGCCTTCTACTTGAGTCATTTCGTAAAAAGAGATGGGGGACCTCCGTTCCATATTTCAAACAAGTAAAATACGCTACAGGAATAAGGATTAACGCTATAAAACAAGTTGTATCTTCCCCTAAACATAATATATTATATTTTATTATCAGTGTTGTCATCTAAACAACTTTGTAACCATTAAACAATCCTACCGACACATGCTCCAAATAAAAACTAAATAAAGATCAAGGTTAATTTTTAACAATAGACCCAGATAAAATTTACTCCAGCTAACTGAATTTAAAATTAGTTAATCAGGTTAAATTAAAAATGTTTAAATATTTTCAGAGGGAACTGATATTATATGGTTAGGGTCATGAGGGAAAGAGTAACTATTTTTTTTGTAAAAACTGCTCAGAATTCGCTCGTCCTCAGGATGTACAATTCGCGGAATATAAATTCTTTAGTATAAACTGCAACTCGTCTTCGGGCTCGCTTGGCTCGACCTCAGTAAATACATATGTGGCCAAGTTTTATTTCATTATCGGCATTGGTTCAATTTTTTATTAGCTGACTTGATGTGTACGATTTTTTAAAAAATTGTATAAAATCATAAAAATAATCGAATTGAGTTGATGTCCAGCACAAGAAGTTAAATAAATAAATAACCTAACGTAATAATGAGCACACTGAGTTTCGTTTAAAAAAAAGTTAAACAGCGTCGAGCGTTTTCAGTCCCTGGATAGGTGACTGCTGAGATTGAAACGGATGTTTTACTATCTGAGGACGAGAGAAGCAAGACCGAAGCAGGGAGGATTAGCGTAGCGAATGGCAATGTGATGAGAAAAACTTTCGAGACACCTCGGAAGTTTTTTTTTTTAACCTATGACTACACCTGAATAGGAATACAAAATTATAGAATTCCACTGTACCTATATTTGATAGAATATTGTAGAACCTAAATTCAAACTCTAATATTTTATAGCTTAATATTATAGCAATAATAAGACAAAACCTTTATAGGGACCTTTTTTTAAACTATTAAGCTTTTGAAGAGGAATAGGATATAGGAGAAAAACTGATATAGGACAACAACCATGAGGCTGCAAAGGGAGGCGCTGAGGCCACGCAGCGGCCCCCAGCGCAGAGGCTGCGGAGGGGCAAATAAGCTAAAGGCCTCTTCTTTTTAATATAGATATAAATTTTTTTAAACGTAGCGCCATGGTTAAAAACGGGGACAATCAAGCGTTCGAAATTTTCTTTTGAGACGCTTGGACCGGGACAATCCGTAAGGGACGCCAGGCAACCTGCTAAATAATTTATAAAGGATGGATTCAATTAGTAAATTTTTGTGTGAAAGGATTGCAAATTTTGTTAAAATTTGCCCAGACGTTAAACATTAATTTATATATAATAGTAGGATCATTTTCTGTATTAAATTAAATAAAATAGAATGAGACCGGATTTTTTAATTTAATTTGATAATATTTTTATCCTTTTTTTATTAATTTCCTTTTATCCTTGTTTCTACTAAAGAAGATTAGACTAATTTATTATACAATAAAAACCATATAAATTTCCTTTATGTCTTCTTCGAAATCTTCAAAAAGAATCTTCTTCAAGAAGAATTAAACAAAAGAAAAAAAGTGGGAATTCAAGTTATTGATGTCATTTAAAATTGGAGCAAGTAATCTTAAAAGGTTAAGGTCAACGTTTTTTTTAAATAAATGGTTTTTTCAGTTTCAAACTGTCCGACATATTGTTTTGTATTTGATACGCCTCTTTTTTGCATGTTTTTGCTCGTTTGACATTTTACCTTCCGAACGGGTTGACTTTACAAAAATGTACCTGCCCTGTACTACAGGTAAATAACAAAACTAAAAAAACATAGTTAAGAATTATTTTATTTATTCTTTGATCTTTTATTATAAAACTAAAAGCAAAATTAACTATATTATATTTATCAAAGATAAAAGTAGATCTTATCTGCATATTTAATTACAACAAATTATTCACTTAATTACTTATTGACATATTTAACGTATCTTTTTAAATAAACTATATTAATTAGTTTAATTTAAAATAACGACTCGACTAATGTGTCCAGTAATTAATGGGGAACTGAACACCATTTTCTGACACCATTATACTAGAAATAATACAAAAATAGAAAAAATAGAGATATTATTACTAGAGGGGCACAATAGATTAAATTTTGAAATATCGAAAATGTAACCTGACCACCTGCGCATAAAATATAATTAAATAATCAGTACAAAATACAATAACTTATATAGTAAACGTTAAAATACAAATCAAAACACAAACAATGTGCGGGAAATCGAAATAAATTTATTAATCATAACTTTGACAAAAGAAGAACAAACCCCACCGCTTGCTTTCGTTTTCGATGCTTCAGCTTTTTGTTGTGTTATATTGTATTTATTTATTTTTAGTTTATATATTGTGTGTAGTAAAATTTGTCGAAAAAATGTCGCGGAAAGGCTAACGGAAAAACATCAATAATTAATTTTCATGAGTTAACAATCGAGTGATAACTTCATGAGATAAATATGTAGGTATGTGTTTTTTAAGTGTTTGGTTTTCGTTTGGAATTTTATGTGTCGAATTTTATACATGATGTATAGTAACGTTGTCTGTTCCGTAGCCGCGGTTGTATAGTACTGGACTTTGGCACCGGAGGTCCGGGTTCACAGCCCGGGCTATACTCTCAGTTTTTTATGAATAGAATTTGATGTAAAAAGATTTCGCCAACTTAGCTTTACTTTGAGCATAGTATATGTGACCCAACCGAGGTGGTTCCCGCAGGGTGAATGCCCTGAAGGGCCAAAAGGCCATATAACAGGATTTATTTATATATTATTTATATATAACGTTGGCTTTTTTACATACATTTTTTAGCGTAAAAAAACCCTGCATAAGATATTGTCGTGTTTCGTATCATAAGATACTAATAAAAAAGAAAGATTCCAATAAAGAAATATAATGACAAATAAACATGTTAATACATATATTAATGACAATAAATATATATTAATAAATATATTAATTACATTTAAATATATTAATGACATTTAAATATATAATGACAAATAAAATTTATTAAACTACTCTTTTTTATGCAGTCCTTGATATTAAGAAGTTGATGCATTTGCGATAAAAGAAGTGCACTTATTTGACAACTTTATTGGTGTCATTAATTCAACAAATAATACAATTAAAAAGAGCTGAAAGCAAAAGTGTGTTAAATTTAATCTATATTTAATAGATTTTGCTTCCTTATTTCCTAAAAAAGGAAAGCATAGTGATGTACTGAAAAAAAAAAATAAAACGCGATACATATGGCAGTAAAACTATATATCTATTGTACAATAGATTCCAGCCGCAGTACAATGGGTCTATCCTCGACTCCAACCCCAATCATCATAATTAATATCTTGTTTTTTATAGAGATAAATATTGCATATATAAAGACTTAGAATATACTATATATAGAAGGAGCACTACTGATAACACGAAAGGCGGTTTACTGGTGGTCTTAAGTAATGCTGCCATCCTAACAATATCAATTCTCTTATGAAAAAAGTTGGCAATACTTCCGGTTGCTGAATTATTATGTTCTATTATTAATTAATGATTGCTTATTAATACAATACTAATATAAATATCGTGCATTACAATATTTAAAGCATTTTAAAATTTATTTTAACGTTTTTAATTAAAATTATATTAAAGTAGTCCTCGTCAACAAAATGTAGATTCTTGTATTCCGCTATCCTTTTGCTATCTAAGACCGGTTTTATTAAATACTCAGCAGGTGTTTTAAGTTAATTATATTTGTTCTTTACTATCATTCTCCATTAATGGATATTTATGACACATATTTAAAATAATGTTTTGTTGTTAGGGTGGTACCCCTACTTAAGACCACCAGTCAACCGGCTTTCGTGTTATCAGTGGAATTACATTGTGTTTACGGTCCTGTGCCCTTCTATATTAGCATTATTCTAAGTATAAAGATGTTTCAAAATTTAATTGATAATAATAATGCCTCTCTAATCATAGAAATAAGTTTTTAGATAGTAATTTTGCTTTTGCTACAAATAATAATAATGCCTCTCTAATAATAGAAATAAATTTTTAGAGAGTGCATACCCTGTCTCAGTAAAGTACTATAAGTTAAAGTACTATTAAAGTACGATTGAAGCATAAACTGAAAAACTGTGAAAGAACTGGATTGGTGCGCAAGAAAGCGAGCATTCCTAAGGAAATTTCGCTTGGCTTGCGGACCAGAATTTTAATTCTCAAAACTTTTTCCACCTATATATTTTTAATTTAATTATTTCAAATACGGTGTTTTTTATTTCGCCACTGAACTATAGCTTCTGCATAATGTAATTTTATTAATAACACAAATCATGAATTGTTTTATAAAAGAATGGTAGGTCTGCCACAATTTTAAATGCCTATGTTTTGACCCTAAAGCAAACCCTTCCTTGTCTCTTTCCTCCCTTTGACCCTTATGAATGAAATATTTTCTCCACGAGTATAACCTAACACAGTGACGTCACTCGTGCATTACCTTACCCACTATAACCTACTCTTATATCTTTGCACGTGTATAACCTAACACAGTGACGTCACTCGTGTATTACCTTACCCACTATAACTACTCTTATATCTTTGCACGTGTATAACCTACACAGTGACGTCACTCGTGCATTACCTTACCCACTATAACCTACTCTTATATCTTTGCACGTGTATAACCTAACACAGTGACGTCACTCGTGCATTACCTTACCACTATAACCTACTCTTTATATCTTTGCACGTGTATAACCTAACACAGTGACGTCACTCGTGCATTACCTTACCCACTATAACTACTCTTATATCTTTGCACGTGTATAACCTACACAGTGACGTCACACGTGCATTACTTTACCCCAAACCTACTCTTTATTCTTTGCATGTATAACCTAACTGACGTCACACGTGCATCTTATAATCTAACACGTGTATAACTAACCCAGTGACGTCACACGTGCATTACCTTACCAATCATAATTTACTTATATGAGTATATTATAATTGACAGCCATAGAGGTTCAGAGGCCTGAAACACCTTTTTGGAGCTCTTAAGGCCTCTGTGTAACACCACTGTAACCCACTTCAAGATTCTGTTTAGGTTATAATATATCAGTCACTCTCTTTATGTACCAAGGATCTTGAATAAAGGGGATTACACAGTCGATTTGCCATATACCAATGTTACCCCTTCGAGAACAAAAAACAGACAAGAATCCATCTCAAGACACATGTCAAAAAAGACAGGTTTGACATGTGTGTTTGACGTCTTTCCTGCTTAGAGATAACTTTTTCTTTGAAAATTCGATTAAAAAAACTGCACAAGCTTAAAATAATTACATTGACTGCGCATGTCCTAAATTTAGAGGCGAACTTACCTTCCGATGGTTTCCTATTGTTTTTTGGAAGGGTTATGAACAATCAGTAAAAATTATTATATTTTCTTTTTATAACAGTTTGATTTTAATTAACTTAACGAGCACCAGAGATAACTAATTTCACGACAAATCCCGAACAACAAGCACAAAAGAAAGTCGAGGAGCAAACTCGACTTATAGATTGTGTAACAAGAATAACATAACCTGCGTTCCGCGCCTTTTTATTGCAATAACAATGGAAAGGTAATTGTTGTAAGAAATGATCCTATTCCTCTATCTCAACAACGTCCATGGGGTCGGAAAAGTTCCTTAAAGTGTCATCCCCTTAGTTCAAGCTCCTTGGTATGTACAGATCCACGTTTATAACAGTGACGTTGTACGTTCATTACCTTACCCACTATAACCTACTGCTAACTTTTTACACGTGTATAACCTACACAATGACGTCATTAACACGTGTTCAAAGTAAATAGTGACGTAGTTAGTGACACAGTTTATGAATGATGTTCTCTAAAAGATAGTATTAACGAAAGACCTCTCTCTCCTTCAGGTCGAGCCAATGTTTTTGTCAAAAATAGAGTTCTATTTTAGAGCTTTAAAAAGGTATCATTTATCATCAAAAGGGCCTAAAATCAACGCTTTAAGAGGGCTGATATAAGTAATTTAATTCTTCTCCAACTAATAGATTTTTTTAGTTTAAGCGATTTTTTTTTTAAAGAAAATCGCTTACTAAATAGAAACTAGCCACTCTACTTGACTGGATTTTTTTAATTTGACTTCTACATGAGGTGATGTACATCTCACCAGAGAATGAAAAAGATGAAAGATGACGATAAATAGAAGAGCAGGAGCTATTTATTATAAATTTCGATACCTAGCAATATTTCGAACGTTAAAAAACAATGTAAAAATGTTAAGTTATAGGCCGTCATAAAACAGAATTAGAATCAATATTAATATACTATAGTAAAGCACACGGTTAAAATCAGTTGACAGTGTAGGATAATAGTGTTGAGGAACCAATGTATTATTATACGTAGTATATACTGTAGGTATAAGAGTATACCTACGTAAGTATACGAGTACTGTAGGTATACCTAACGTATAAAAAAATAAAAAAAAAAAATCCTTTTTTAGGCCTTTCGGCCCATCAGGGTATTCACCCTGCGGGAACCACCTCAGGTGGTTGCATCTACTACACTCTAAGAATTAATTAAAGTTGGTGAAATCTTTTTAATACAAATACTATTCATAAAATCTTAGAGCATAGCCCGGGCTGCGAACCCCGGACCTCCGGTGCCGAAATCGAACGCCTTTACGATCACGGCCACGAAGCAGGTATACCTAACGTATAAATGAGGAAAAGTTAAAATGAAATTAAAGAAATTAAAGGCTTAAACAAGTTTTAAAATTAAAATATATTTCGTACAAAAATGTTACATAATAATTATTGGTTTCAAATAAAAAATATGTTTTATAATATAAGAAATATAGGTATATTTAATATAATCTATATTAAATAGGTATGGTGTGATAGAAAATCATTTGTACCAATAGGCAACCAATGATCATTGGTTGACTTTATTCCTACATCATAGAGATATTATTACTCGGTAAAACTTTAATCGACGTCTTTATCACGTGATGATAGGAAGGATGTAGTTTGCTACGAGTGCCTGAAGTGAGTAGTGGTGGGGTTGGCGACATTATTTTACATTGGAAGGCCTGATGTTCCTTCCGCTTTGTATAAGTTCCTTGGTGTGATTGAATGGTTTTACAGAAAACCAGGTGTACCAATACCTTAGGGATGTAAAATGGTTTACATTTTATAAACCTTGGAAATATCCAGTATAATTTACTACGTACACACAGCGCATTTTAACAGGCGATCGTATTGGATACGTATGCAATACGGTCAACTAACTTCACGGTTCTTACAGCGTCTTTGTTTAGTCGATCCAGTGAGATTACGTGATAACTGATCCCGCCAAACATCGCGTCTTGTATAGTGAATGTTCACTCTTAGTTATAAGGAAGAAACAATATATTTAATTAAATTGTGATTTCTTTGCATAATAATAAAGTTACACTAAAAAAAAAAAATATTCCAAAAGTTATTTGATCAAAAACGGTAATATTGAAGTGAAATAAAAGTTTGACGAGATGGTTATCCGTTAAATACGATCTCTCTAAAGGTACATATAGCGTATAGGGGGATCCAATTAGATTCCATCTCCCTAGTTCTAGCGTATGCGATCGGATCCCCTCCGCATGGTTCATACAGCTAATATTACCGTATTGAGAGATCGTATTTTATACGATCCGCGGATCTAGAAGTGTGTGTGAACGTACTAATTATTTGGCAAGAGTTATTTATTCACTAATATTTGGTTACTTTAGAGTGCCAGCGTGAGTTGACAATTTTTCAGGTTGAATCTGCGCTGACGTTAACCAGGTATTCCAAGATCAATAGTATGATGAATAAGGGTAATGATTATCTAAAGTTGGGTAATATCCGGTATGATAAGTTGGTAAAACTGTTTTGTACACTAATGGCTTAGTGTAAACGACTGGCTTGGTGTACACGACGGGTACTGGTTTGTGGTTGACTTTGTAGACGTTAGCATAGCTATATGCTGGTGCTTTGTAAATAGGGTAATGATCGTAGCCTAAATTGCCGTAACCCAAACCACCATAGCCGTAAGATCCGTAGCCGTACGGTGATGCTAAACCAGCCATACAAACTCCCAAACTGCACAGCAATACAACCTGGAAAAATAAATGATTTTTTTAATTAGAGTTTTAAGAGACCATTACGATATTTACTTGATTACATGAGAGCAGGTTATGTATTGTCGAGTTTGATTCTCAGATTGTTACATTTGTCAAGTCATTTGTGCTTATAGAATATACATGAGTTTGTATAACAAATCGAAAAAATGTAACCAGACCACCTCGCTTATATAATACAATAAGTAATCAGATACAAATTATCAGTAACATTATATAGTAGAACGTTAAAAGTACAAATCAAAACACAAGCGATGTGCGGGAAGCTGAGAGCGATTAATTCATTATAACCTTAACTCACTCTTAGAAGAGGTTTCAATAAGGTTACACAGAGCCCTTGAAAGCCCAAAAAAGATTTTTCAGGCCTCTTAATGTAATGAGATAGGATATGCATCCTCCAGTATTATCGCTTATATTTTGTGATTTTTACTTTTCCTCGTTTATATTGTAGGTATTTAGGAAAAGTATTGTGTTTGCAAAAAAATCAGAAATTTGGATGTCACCGGAATTATCCGTTTCAGGTGTTTTAATGGCCTCCTATATGGTTTTTACAAAGTTGTCTGTCCGTCTGTTTTTGAAAAGTTCCGATGTACTCAGTGTACCCGATTTTGTTTGTAATGTTGGTAACACTTAAAATCTTGATAACGTTTTCATATATTTTTTGCAAAGTAATTATTACGGAGCAAAAATTAGATAAATTATCAAGTTTTCCTTACTCATCAAACGCAATTAAACCTTTATGTAGAACTATTTCCTTTCCTTATCGACTGTATTCATACATCGAATCCTCTTCTAACGTATATAATAGAAACGTAATACAGCCTAGACTAAAGTTAGCTATAACCTCACTCTTCCAGTATAACCTCACTTTAAAATAACCTATACAACTAATTGTATCGTATTCACTCAAATAGAGCCCAATCAAGAAAACCCATCTTTTGAAAAAATATTAACTGAAATTCATGAATCATGATGATTGTAAAGTGTATATATGTCAACCAATATACTAGAGATTAGAAGATATATGACAGAGAGACATGAAAAATTCGCATCTGACTTGCACTCATTAGTCAAAAAACTATACGTATTAGCAATTTTCCATGGAAAATTAGATTTACCGACGAGCGAAGCGAGTCGGGAAAATTGCCAAGACATAAAGACATTCTCAGCCGGATGGCATACACTATTTTTTTGAGGTAACACTCATTAAATAAAGCACTCATTAAAAAAAAATCAAAAAATAGCTTCATTAAATTGCGCTATATACTTAATTGGAAAAAAAACAAACGTCCAGTTAACTCCATATTATCGTCGTCATTAATTCATCATAGCTTCACACTTTTACTAAAAAATGTAAAAGCTTTACAATAAACATACAAAAATTGTCAATTAAAACACCTTTTAAAACGAAAAAAAATAGTCTACGAACAAAAACAGAAACAAAATGAACGTTTTTAAAGAAAACTCATGAAGGTTTAACACAGATTGTTTTTTGAACACGCTACATTACAGTAATGGCGGCAACATATGAATTACTTTTACGTCCTAGGAGTTTTTTTTACATTCATTATTGTCCTCGGAGGTGAAAAGTACTAAATAACCTCCTATAACAATAATGATTGGCTTCTCATCCTAAAAACGGTCCAATAAAGTGCTTAATTACGTACTACCTCAAAAAAATATTTTTTGTTTTAAACTACGTTATAACCAAAAGTGAACCTTCACTATACAAGACGCCATGTTTTGGCGGGATCAGTTATCACGTAATCTCACTCGATCAACTAAACAAATACGCTGTAAGAACCGTGAAGTTAGATGACCGTATTGCATACGTATGCAATACGATAAGCCTGTTCAATACGTTGTGTGTACGTAGTAACTGTCAAAATAAAAACGAAATCTTGAAATTCACAAAAAACGAAAAAAGTTTTAATCATATACTATTACTCAGGGGAAGTATAAAGGCTAAAAAGCATTGAGATATAATACATAGCCTATCTCAATACATTGAGAGACCTGAAACATTATTTTGGGGCTCTTAGGGGCTCTGTCTAACCTTATTGAAACCTCTTTTAAGAATGAGTTAATGTTATAAAAATCAATTGTGTTTCGGCCTCCCGCAAATTGTTTGTGTTATGATTTATATTTCCACTGACTTTATAAATCACTGTAATTTTGTTTTGTTTACATCTATATTGATAGTCGAAGGAGGGCAGGTTATTTTTTTCGATGTTTCGAAATTCAACCAATAGGGCCCCTCTAGTAATATATCTATATGCAAAAAAGTGTCACCACCGTTTTCAAGGAAAATAGATGGGCATGAGACAACTTATATGTCCTCTATGCTATATCCCATACAGCATAGAGATATTATTACTAGAGGGGCCCTATAGGTTAAATTGTGAAACATCGAAAAAGTAACCTGACCACCTTCGATTATAAATACAATCAAATAATCAGTACAAAATTACAATAACTTATATAGGAGAATGTTAAAAATACAAATCAAAACACAAACAATGTGCGGGAAGCCAAAATCAATTGATTATTATAACCTTAACTCACTCTTGAAGGAGGTTTTAATGAGGTTACACAGAGCCCCTGAGAGCCCCATAAAGTTGTTTCAAGCATCTCAATGGATTGTGATAGGCAATTCCCCTTCTATTATCTAACTCTATGCCATATAAAGTTTAAAAGTATTGGAAAGCGTATAAAGTTAGTGTTTTTCTCTTTTTAAGATCTAATAGGCTTAATGTCAACAGACTTTAATTCTAGTAATTCTTTATTTTCTTAGCATGCATAACTTTATAATCTTAAAACAAGGTAAAGAATAACATTAAATATGTACAATTAAATATACACAACAATAAAGAACTAAAACTTTAATGAAGTTACACAGAGCCCTAAGAGCCCCAAAAAGATGTTTCAAGCATCAATGTATTGTGATAGGCTTTAAGTGTGTATACCTTTATAAGTATACTTATAAAGGTATAAACTTGCATAAATTACAACTTAATACGATTATTTTCTGATTTTTTATAATTTTTTAAAAAACGTACACAAGTCATTCGATAAAATTTGAATAATGCTGAATGAGATGAAATTTAGCGCATAAGTTAGCCTTATACTTAAGAATAAATAATATTTTAAGTAATAATATAAGAAAATATAATAAAAAATCATGTTTCCCAGACAAAAAACACCGAAATTAACTCAATAGCCTGCAACATAATAACCTCAACTTATTTATTTCTCCTCTTTTGGTGTTTTGACTTTTTTGAGGTTGAGTATTACCAAGCAAATTTCCCGTATTGTTTTTAAATATTTAATCGACAGTGTTGGTGAAATGACAATTTGCAGTTTAAAACAGTTCAGTAATGACTGATTTTGTTGACGTCAGAAGATAAAAATACTTATTAAAATTATAGTACGACACACGACTTAAATCAGTTGACAGCGCGGAAAAGTAGTGTTGAGGAACACTAATTTGAAATTGAGGGCGTGGTTTAACATTCAGGACTAACCTTATTTGCTCCCTCACATTATTTTCCCACGCTGTCAACTGATTTTAGCCGTGTGTCGTATTATAAATAATACATAATTACTTAAATAGAGTGATAAGTCATTTAACTCTAAGTATCTAATAAATAAGTACTCACAAGACTTAAAGAAGACATTTTTAATTTATCCTACAACCGCACAAATAAACCCAAAAATTAGTGTGAACCACAGGAAAATCACTTCTACAATAAAAGCTAATTGTTTATAACCTTCACTTATATACTTTATGTCAGGAAGGTAATGGGAAAATGTAAGTGTTATAATCACAAACAATAATACCCCCTACTTAAAAACAACAAAAGTCAAACAAAAAAAAAAAAATAATAAAAAATAAATATGTACACCGTTAAAATATATTTGTTAATTGTTTAGTCATGTATGCTTTGTGAAAACTGTATGGCCATATATTTAATAACTATGGTATGTTTTTAATTCCTATTTTTTAAGCTAGTTAAATTTTAAATATCTTTGATTATTAAAAAAAACCCTTTGGCAAAAGACTAAAAAGAAAATTTATATAGATGGGTATATATGACAATAAATTATTTAATACCCAATCAAAGTACAACTGAAATATTAATTACATTTGGTTGAAATTGATAACATTATTTTATGTTTTAGACTGGAATGGATATTAATGTAAAATGAACAGAAAATAAAATCAGAAGAATTAATAGTGTTAAAATTGAAGAAAATTCAGATAGTTCAGAAAAGAAAGATAATTGAGATAAGAATGTGGCTACAATGTATTATGCTACTATATGGTACTATATATGCTATATATATTATATATATATATAGCATATATATATATATTATATATATATATATATATATATATATATATATATATATATATATATATATATATATATATATATATATATATATATATATATATATATATATATATATATATATATATATATATATATATATATATATATATATATATATATATATACTATATGCTACTACTGTTAAAGGAGTTGTTGTGTAGGTAGGAAAGAACAGACTTAGCTTGTTCGTATGAAAATAGACATTTTATTTATTTATTTCTCATACATATTATTGAAACATAAATTTAGATAAATGTTTATGGTAATTGTATAATATTTGATGTAGTGAAAATGGAGAATATCGTGTCTTCCTTCAACAAAACAACTTAGGAAGTCCAAATTTATTACTATCAGTAATTTTCCAAGGGAAAATAAGCTTATACAGGGTGTTTCATATAAAGTGTCCACTAGAAAAGGAGGTGATAGTACTCCTCAAAAGGAACAAAAAATGTCCTATAATATAAACCCCGATCTCCAACCGTTTTCCCACAAGGTCAAATTTAATATTTCAAAAAAAATATTTGACCTCACATCATAAAATTGTTAATAGGGATATAACTATTCAAGCTAGAAAGGCGAAATTGGTATTTATTAGAAAGCTGAGTAAATTTCCTAAAGACAAACTACTAACTATGTCAAATATTTTGGAACTATTGCCCAAAATTTTTTGCATGAAACATGATTTTAAAAAAATGAATTTTATGGATTTTTGTAGTAGGGCATTAGAGGAAGTAAGAGATGAGCAAAAGTTCAGCCAAGAACGGAAAAAAACTTCTCTTATGATTGCCCTTTAAGAAAAGTTAAATAATTTTATACATTCAATAGTCAAAATTTTAAGCCATTCTTCCTAGAAGTTGGAAAAACTGATATTTTTTTGGCATTTTTGCATATGTCTATACAATGTTAATTACATGGTACATAAAATAATTAAAAATCTCTAAAGCAAGGGAAAAGAGTGGTTTTAGAGAAAAATGTGTAAGAATAAAATAGGTTTATTTTACCTTCTAGAGTCTAAAAATCGTATTATTAAATTATTTTCGAAAATAAAATATTTTGTTAAAAATAACACATTATTTTCACTTTTCTACGACAAAAATGATCAGTTTTTGCAAACTTCTAGAAACAATAGCTTACATTTTTGACTATTGAATGTATGAAAATATTTTCAATTTTCTTAAAGGGCAGTCAAAAGAGAAGTTTTTCCGTTCTTGGCTAAACTTTTGCTAATCTCTTACTTCCTCTAATGCCCCTACTACAAGAATTCCATAAATTCATTTTTTAAAAAAATCATGTTTCATGCAAAATTTTGGGCAATAGTCCAAAATATTTGACATAGTTAGTAGTTTGTCCTTTAGGAAATTTACTCAGCTTTCAAATAATACCAATATCGCTTTCTAGCTTGAATAGTTAAATCCCTATAAACAAATTTAAGATGTGAGGTCAAATATTTTTTTTTAAATATTAAATTTGACTTGTGGGAAAACGGTTGGAGATCGGGGTTTATATTATAGGACATTTTTTTCCTTTTGAGGAGTACTATCACCTCCTTTTCTAGTGGACACTTTATTATGAAATACCCTGTATGTTTAAGGTAATGGAGGCGGATGATGGGTTTTCTAAAAACATTTTGATTCTTGGGAATAAAAGAAACCAATGTTTGATCACATCAAACCAGTTTGGTTCAACTAGTTGGGGATAAAAGAAACCAATGTTTGATCACATCAAACCTGTTTGGTTCAACTAGTTGGGGATAAAAGAAAACCAATGTTTGATTTATATCAAACCAGTTTGGTTTGAACTAGTTGGGGATAAGAAAACCAATGTTTGATTACATCAAACCAGTTTGGTTCCACTAGTTGGGGATAAAAGAAACCAATGTTTGATTACCTCAAACTTTACATGATAAAACGATGCGCCTAGAGAGAAGGGATCACAAATGTTCCACGCCAACAGATGTATGTCAGAAGCGTCCCACAAATCCGCTGTTGTCTTCATGGGAAGACAAAATACAAAAAGATACAAAGAATTTCGAAATGGCAGAAAATCTCAAAAAAGAGTCTAAGGACCCGACCTTCTCCACTGATAGTTATAATCTGTGTAATTGTCTAGTTCTGTAGAGTCTAAAGCGTGGTACACGACTTGAAATAATATCAGATGAGATCCCATAAGTAACCTTCTAGTTTAAGATAAAACAATCTATAGATTGTATCTGTTGAGTTAATAGATTGTATGTGGTTAGAGGTGGAACAATTCTTTTATCGGTGTTATAGACAGATAGATAAGGAAAACAGAGATATTAAACAAAAATAAATAATAACTACACATATAATTTATTTTAAATTAAGAATACTCAAAAATGGGACGTCCCCTAGCACAAGCTTGGCTTTTTAGGGGACGCTCATAAATACATTCATGTTAAAATTTATATTTAATATTATATTGTAAATTTGTGTCGTTAATTATTGTTGAATTGTTTTGTTTCTATATAATATGTACTTTTTGAGAACAATAAAGAATTATTATTATTAAATAAACGATTTTATTTATTTATTATTTAATTAAGTTAAAGCCAGGTTCGGCTCCAATTGATGCTAAAATTAAGTTCAAACCTGGTGTCAACCCAAGTTCGAGTAAAGCACTCATTAATATTCAGAAAAAATAAAACATTACAAAACTGTTTTATCTCAGTAGTTTCTTATGAACTTTTTTGATAAAATTATTTTTTTAAACTATTGTCCAAATAGTTTAGTTTAGTTTACAATAATATTGTAAACTATTGTCAACTTTGTCAAATAAGTTTGTTTAAAGGTAACCCAATATTATTGTAAAATTATTGTAAATTATTGTCAAATAGTTTAGTTAGTTAAACAATATATTATTGTAAAATTATTGTAAAATAGTTTAGTTTTAGTTAACAATATTATCGTAAAATTATTGTAAAACTATTGTCAAATTAGTTTAGTTTTTAGTTAACAAATATTATTGTAAAATTATTTGTCAAAACTATATGTCAAAAATAGTTTAGTTTAGTTAACCAATTATTATTGTAAAATATTGTAAACTATTGTCAAATAGTTAGTTTAGTTAACAATAGTTATTGTAAAATTATTTGTTAAATAGTTTTAGTTTAGTTTAACAATATTATGTAAAATTATTGTAAATAGTTTAGTTTAGTTAACAATATTATTGTAAAATTATTGTAAAAACTATTTTTCAAATAGGTTTAGTTTAGTTAACAATATTATTTGTAAATTATTGTTCAAACTATTGTCAAATAGTTTTAGTTTAGTTAACAAGTATTATTGTAAAAATGTATAACTATTGTCAAATAGTTTAGTTAGTAAACAATATTATTGAAATTATTGTCAACTATTTGTCAAATAGTTTGTTTAGTTAACAATATTATTGTAAAATTATTGATAAACTTTGTTCAAATAGTTTGTTTTAGTTAACAATATTATTAAAAACTTAGTTGTAAACTATTTCAAAATAGTTTAGTGTTTAGTTAACAATATTATTGTAAAATATTGTAAACTATATGTAAATAGTTTAAGTTTAGTTTACAATATTATTGCTAAAAATATTGTAGTATTGTGATTTAAACGCTTTTCTTTGTAAATTTCTTTTTTTATAGTTTGTTTTAATATTGTCTTGTTTTAATGATTGATAGCATGTTGTGTATGTAGCAACTTATTGTAAATAAGCAGGCCTTTAATTGTATTTTTTTTTTTAAATATATATTGTTCTCTCTTAAAAATAATAAGATGACAATTCCAGCCCCCCCGCTACATCCTTTTATCTCTAATCAACCTCATTAACGTAATTTCTTAATGAAAATTTGCTTAAACTTAACAGATATAAAACACGTGTTTTGAAAACCTTACTATAACTTCTATTTTGTAGTCACGTATTTTTACTTGATCTATCAGATCACATATCATCATTAAATAGATCTATAATTTATGAATGGAATTTAAATTTCCCATATCTATTTTAAATGATTGCCTTCCATCACATTTCTATTAGTAGATGCACGCAGTTGAATTTTGTGTACTTTGGTTAAATATTTTTTTTTTATAGTTATCGTTTGACATTTATATAAAATTAAACGCTACAGGAAACTAATGCCAGATCATTGACCTACATTAGTTGTATCTATGGATCACAATAATGCCTGTATACAACAGATCAGTGATCTATGATCAAGGAGGCCTTGGTGAAGTCATGAGAGAAGTTGAAGTGAATTTTCACACCAGAATTATTGATGTGCAATTAAAAGATTTTTCCTGCCGCGTTCTTAGTTAACACTTTTAATTAAAGTTTAGTATCTGCTAAGTATAGAACTCACTTATTTAAGCGAATTTTAAAAGGAAAAAATAAGCTTACGATATTGTTTATAAGTATAAATTAAACTAGTTTTACCACGTGACTTTACAAATTGAATATGAACAACCTGGATATAAAAGGTTTTGGTAAGCCACCTTAAATAGTTCCGCACCTTCCTATCCTTCGTTTTCAAATAAATTTCTTCACAAACATTTTGATCTTTAAATAACAGCCGTTTTGAAATTATCAGAATAGAGAAATATATCACGTACTATAAATTATACTAGAGTAAATTTATTGTCGGATTAAATAAATAATACTGTATTTTTTCCTGTATTTTTTAGCGAATTCATTTTTTAAAAAATTCGATAATAGGATAGGCGTCATGGGCGGGAGTTGAACCTTGGGCGAGACACAAATCATATTTTCAGAGGTCCCTTGAAAAATGTTATATATATATATATATATATATATATATATATATATATATATATATATATTATATAATATATATATATATATATATATAACACACGCCTGAAACCGGTCCAGTCAAAATACCATTGTAATACCAGAAACCAAAACTTTCGCTCGTTAAATATTTCAAGAAGGGAGTCGTTTCTAAAATTTCTAGGCGCTGTACTCGATTGAAGCCGGTCTGAAGCCGATAAGAACACTTAAAGTGACCAAAAGGTCGAAAAAACGGTAATCAATTGACGAAAACCTAAAAATTTGGGCATGTGAATTGAATGAAAATGGTCCGGAGTCAATTCGAGCACTGAAAGTACGATAAACCTGGGTACCTGGGTTCGAATCATGGTAAGGACAATAAGTTTTTATCGTTTTATTTACGTTATATAAGTTTATAACTACAAAAAAAAATCTGGTTTCGGTTTATGCTTTATAACCTAAACAGTTTCTCAATCATCAAGCACTGCTCTTAACTTATTTTGTCCGTGTTTTTAAAAGGATATGCGCTAAAACCTTAAAGGATAAACTCTAACTGAGCTTTAAACTAGTGCAAATAATAGTGCGCACTGCCAATTTTAGAGGCAAAGATTTGTATATAACCAAATAGATAATTATGCGCATTCCTCTGGAAAAAGACAGACAAATTACCCGCTTCAATAGTTGAACTTCTACCCAAAACTTTCAAAAAAAAGCATTAAAACTTGTTGCTTGAGAAAGCCTACTATAATGTAAAATTTTTAGCTGATAACTTAGGTATCCCACCTTAAATGTTTAGGTGTTTCCCATGTAAACAACTATGCACAGCACTGCACACTGTATTTTATGCTTTAATCAAGTTTGTATTCAAGTTTATTGCTGTCTATGTTTATTGCCAGACTATGTAATAAATTTTTAATCAGTTTGTTATCAAGTTATGCTGTCTATGTTTATGCAGGACTTATGTAATAATTTTTAATCAAGTTTGTTATTCAAGTTATGCTTCTATGTTTATGCAAGGACTATGTAAATAATTTTAATCAGTTTGTTATTCAAAGTTATTGCTGCTCTATGTTTTATGCAGGGACTATGTAATAATTTACAATCAATTTGTTTCTATTGTTTGTTTCTTTTCATTGTAAGTTTTTGACAATTGAGAAACTTTGTAATAAAGCAACCAATAATATACCGACTAATACCGATAATATCGTATGTGAAATCGTATCAGAGTAAGGTCTGGCCTAATATTTCCTTCAGAGCTCTATGGTTTTTGGGTACAGTGGCGCTAGATGAACTAAGCACACTTAGTAGTCGGTGCTAGCTAGAGTGGTGAGCCTAGTCAGTGTGTAGCTGGTCCAATTAAACTAGGCAAAGTGCGAACTAATAATATGTGCCGCCACGGACCGGAGGGTGTGCTTCCTAGATGATGGAGTGTGTAAAAGCTCTCGTGTGAAATAGTTGAGTGAGATTTGAGTGATGAGAAAACTCTAATAACTCTTCGGGTTTAAGCGTTAAAAACTCACTAACGCTCAAAACGCGTTAAAAGTCACTACAATTATATAATTCTAGGAGATAATTTTAACGTAAAACCAAAAATACCGCCTCGCACGTGAAAAGAGAGTCGCGCGTAATCAAGTTTCTAAATTTACAACTGTGATTCACAGATCTTCTTAATGAGATCGATAAACTCTGTTGACAAAAGAAAATTCTGAGGAAAGTCTTTAATAAGAAGTAATTATTTTCTTTCCGTTGTTCATTATAGTCAAGTTGAAATTACGCAATCAGACACGTTTAAGTAGATCAACGTGCTTTTTGATTTTAGACTCGAGACTTTTTGACCTCGTTTGAATAGAAATGGGAGCGTAATAAAGAGAAATCAGGATTTCTCTATCAATTATTGCTTTTATTGCTGCTTCATTTTATTGAAAACTTGTTGAGGATTGAAGAGAAAAGAGAAACTTCTTTTAGGCTCCTTCGCTAAAAGTAGGAAAAACCCAATTTTTAAGCAAAATATAAAAAATCCAACATTCCCCATCTCTTCTAATTTGATATTGATGATGTATATGCGTGACGCTACTAACCCGCAATAATGAAACAAGACATTCTCTAAATTTCAAGAAACTATCAGATTAAAAATTTATTACGGATTTACTTATCTTGCCAAAATCCACTTGCGTAGACAAAAAATCTCCGACAAGTATCTGGTCCAAAAAAGATGTAATCATGGACGGTAAAAATTGAAATGAACGTGAAATCAAAGTAAAATCAACTTTTCTGTCCCACCAAGTCTTGTTGGTTTTGGTTGAAAACGGACATTCGCGTTTCAAAGTGAAGTTGTTTGGTTAGCCTTACTAATGGACCCATAGAGATATTATAACTAGAGGGGCCCTATTGGTTAAATTTTGAAACATCGAAAAAGTAACCTGACAACCTTCGCTAAAAATATAATCAAATAATCAGTACAAAATTACAATAACTTATATAGTAGAACGTTAAAAATACAAATCAATTACAGATGATGTCCGGTAAGCCGAAATAAACTAATTTATTATAACCTTTACTTACTCTTGAAGGAGGTTTCATTGAGGTTACACAGAGCCCATGAGAGCCCCAAACTGATGTTTCAGGCCTCCCAATGTATTAAGATAGGCTATGCCCCTTCTAGTATATATCTATATGAATGGACCATATTTAAATTAAGAGATCAGCTTCTTCTTCTTTATCTCCTTGGAGACGTGCCGACGGTAATAATCAATTTTATAATTTTTTAAAAATATTTTTTATTTCCAACATTTAATAATAATAATCCACAACAAAAATTAAACAAATAACAAAAATAATTACTTATTGTACATCGAACATGGCACTTTTTGAGATTAGATGACCTTTTCTTATTATTTTTAGTTTTACTAAATTCAAACTTTGTTATAAACAAATAATTTTAATTTATATAAATCCTAAAATGTAAATAATATTATTAATCAAGGAATAATATAAATAAATGTATCTGTTTCCTTCTGATAAACTAGCTCTTTTAAAGAGAATATTAATTTAAATAATATACGAACAAAAAGGTGTACTTAAGTGCTTCAATGAGCACTTAAGTTCACCTTGAAGATCAACGTTTTCCGGTGGTGACCGCACCAATGTAGATGTTTCGCTTCCACTGTGGGAGGCATCTTCAGGAAGGTCGGACATCATGGATGAAGACACAATACTATTCAAAACTAAACTGAGTATAGTTTTGACGCAGTGACCACCGGTGAACTTAAATCTTTACGACAATAACCGCGGAAGCCTTATACGAAGTTTATTAGCTACACCTTGGTCTAATACTCTTAGAGTATCATGAAAAACTAAATGAGGGTGGTTTCAAAGGTACAAAATAAAATAAAAACACTTTAAACTCATAATTATAATTTATAAGGCAAATTTTATTGAGAAAGATATATTTTACAAGGGTTGGTTTAAGGTTGATTTTGGTTTCCTGTGAAGGTTGACAAGTGATTAGAGAATTTATGCGAGCCGATTTCTGTTAGTCTGTAAATTGTTTCAGGGTAAAAAATAGATCAACTTACTCTTACAAAATGTTTGCTACCTAGCAATGTTTAACCACTAAAACAGGAGGTTATTTTTTGGAAAACTTAGTTCAAAGTTTAACGAGAAATTAATTTAAAACGAGAATCAAGAATTTATTGAACTATTATGGAGACCAATAATCACAAAAATAAAACGAGAATCAAGAATAATTTCTTTAAAGAAAAGTATTAAAATGTTAGCTTTGCCGTCGCTAGCTATGTTTTATTCGCATACAATGATCCGACCACTGAAGGTATACATCGATAGATGCTGATTAGTGAATTACACGTATATGCGTTTTATGGTGACTGCTAAGGATGGACTTGGATGATTTCTGTTATTGGAACAATATTAATTACCATACTTGTTTTTGGTTTTGAATGTTCAAATACAGTCTTTTAAAGCTACCATGCTTGATAATTAGGATTACGGGCGTACTAATATGCTGCTTCTGAATTATTCACCGGGTATAACTCTTCCTAGTTATATGTGGCTAGGCAAGCTGGAAATAATATATTAAAGATGATTCTACGTATGAAAAATTAATATGCTGATGATAGAACTTCAATTTGAAACCTTAAACTGCTTCTTTCCTGCTTGGATCCTTTCTTTAACTGACATTCTAAAACTTTGCCACTGTGCTGGTGCTATTTGAACTGTACTTGTATGATCATTGAGAATTACTAAAGAAGAACTAGCTACTATGGGTAGTAAGTTGATAAAAGTTGCTTAATTCATGGGTGTAGAGGTGTATCCAATATAGGCAGCGCTAACTCATAATTTAGTATAGATAAGGAGCTAGTGCTGTTGAGTGGTCATTTATTTGACCACATTATATATAAATTACTACTGGAATATATCGATATTAAGGTGGTAGAGATTAGCTTGACTTGAACATTAGTTGCTGAAGGTTTAGCTACAAAACCGTGTGCTGTTAAAACTGCTTCAGAATACCTAGCTGTATTTTCAGAGTATGATGGTTTAAAAGATGGCATTAAATAGCAGATACAACAGGACTATACGGATAATAAGGTGACAGAGGTGCTTGAACAAAAGCTGCCGAAGGTACAGCTGCGACGGCTGGTGCTATCGGTACTGCTACTGAATGATCAACTGCGTGTCCAGTGTATGATGTTCCATATGTTACGACAGGGAGAACTCCGGCTGATGCATAGCCTAAGCAGATGGCTGCTATGATAACCTGAAATAGAAGATAACTGTTAGCATAATATATATTATCAGAGTTTTGAAAAAATAGCAGGAGCTGTTTGGAATGCTGCCTGTTTATTCATATATAAATGATTACTTTGAAACCTACGAAATTTAATGATGTCGTAAATGTTGAATGTCATAAAACCAATTCTTTGTAGTTTTACACTTAGTAGCTTTTCTTGTTAGTTATCTGGGGGCACGGTAGTGCCCCCGCCAAGTCTAGTAGTCTCTGGTGTACCATCCTTTACAGGAAGCATCTCGAGACTATTTTCACCCCCCTCTATCTTTTTATTGACGACATTAAAAATATAATATGAATATCGACTAAAAGATCTTGTAGAGCTGACCCACTCTACCTAACTTCATATCTTTACCATTCACAGGTGTTGAGATATAATGGCTCAAAGTTAGGCAGTTTAGACACTCACTCACTCATCAAAATTCAAAAGCACTTCCAGCAATCATAGACAACTGAAATTAAGTAACAGCGTTTTTCAGGTTACAGTGTGGGAAAATAATGGGAGGGAGCCAATGAGGTTAGTCCTGGAGGTTAAACCACGCCCTCAATTACAAATCAGACCAACCTTATAGGTTCCTCAACACTATTTTCCCGCGCTGTCAACTGATTTTAGACGTGTGTCGTACTTCAATTTTGCCAATTAATACTATCTAAAAAGCTTTGAAATTTATTTATTGTCTTATTTAAATTTCTTCTCGGCTTTTCACACAACCTTGCTTCGATGGCAAAGGTTAATTTCAACATCAAAGATTACTCTTTTAAGATTAAAGATTATTATTTAAGATTATGAGCAGTAATTACCCTAAAAATCTATTTTAAAGTGGTGAGAAACAGGTTATGCTGGGTACTAGATTTTTCAGCAAATGTCCAAAGAAAATACATGCATACATATACACACACACATATATATTATATATATATATATATATATATATATATATATATATATATATATATATATATACACACACACACACACACACACACACACACACATAATATATATATATATTATATATATATATATATATATTATATATATATATATATATATATATATGTATATATTTAAAATAAATCACTGGCCCGCTCCGTGAGCCTGTAACAAGCAGCAAAAAGGCCTAAAGCCTCTTGTTTTAGAGTCATGGTAATAAAATCAGTGAGTGATTTTCTTAAGGGAAGTTAACATCTTTCAATTAAAGGTAACATCTAAGCTAAGCAGTCTCAGCACAGATCTCACTTAAACGTACTTATCCCTTAGAATTGCCAGCCTAATTTTATATTTACTTTTCCTCATTTATACCCTAGGTATATAGGAAAAGTATTGTGTTTGCACCGAAACCCCGAACCGAGATTCAAAAATCAATCTTTGGGTTTTTGCTATCCGGAAAATATTTTTTGTGACGAAATGAACCGGCAGTAACGAATCAGCGAAAATTTCTAAAATTCATAAAACGCGGAACAACTTGTTGATCGGTTTGAGATCTGGCACGCATGTAGTCGTATATAAGACCAACCATATGTGCCAAGTTTCATCTCATTATCAGCATTAGTTCAATTTTATCAAATGACGTATACATCTTAAAAAAATGTTTAAATCTTGAGTTAAAATTTAGTATATGTGTATACCTTTATCTAAGAAATAATACTATAAGTTCAGTTTTAATACGCTATTATATCTATAGTTTATGTTAGATCACTAATGTTAAGCAGCTTCGGGTGAGATCAGTGGTTGGATGCGTGACCGCTGGGAATAAAATTGTATAATACAATTTTTAATACTTTTTAACTATTATTATTATTATTTATTCATCTTCTTATTATTTTTTACGATTTATTTATATCTATTTACCACTTATTTTTACTAATTTTAATTACTCCGGCCTGAGTGCGATCACTGGATTGTTTCTCTACCAAGTCTCTCAAGCCACTAAAAACTATTTAACTCTAATACTTGTAACAATCATAATTGTTTTTGTATTAATTAATAAATATGTTGAAAAAGACAACCTTAATTAACTTGACTTAAAACAGTTTAATTGCCGCAGTAATGGTATACATATATATACAAGTGGGGGCATAGCCTATCGCAATTGATTGAGAGGCTTAAAAAATCATTTTGGGGCTCTTAGAGGCTCTGTGTAACCTCATTGAAACCTCCTTCTAGAGTAATTTAAGGCTATAATAAATAAATTAATTTTGGCTTTGTTAGTGTTTTTATGTGTATTTTTAACGTTCTACTATATGAGTTTCAATCCTCCAATCCAATCTCTCTTTTAAAAAGAGCACCACGGCTGATTGCCGATTTTGCATGTAAGTTGCTTAGTATTAAAAAAAATTTATCTTGTAGAAACTTTAATGCAAATAAATGGTTTATTTTATTTATTTATTTATTATATGAGTTATTGTGATTTTGTACTGATTATTTCATTTTATTCCTAAGCGATTGTGGTCAGGTTACTTTTTCTATGTTTTAAAATTTAACCTATAGGGTTCTTCTAGTAATATATCTATCTTTAATCTCTATGATGCAAGGATTTTTAATACAGGGGATGACGCACTAAGTCGATTTGCTATATAAACAAGTGACCCCATCGAAAACCAAAAAATGGAGAGAATTTAACACGAAGCACACGTTAAAAACCAACTGCACATGCTTGGTACAAACTGTGCATGCTTACAATCCTTACAACATCGCAGGTCTTAAAATTTAGAGGCAAACTTACTCTAAATGGTTTCCCATTGTTTATTGCTTGAGAAGGTTATAACAAAACACGCTTAAATTATCACTCACTGAAGTGGCTAAGTATAGTCCAAAATTTAAAATTAAATAAGCACAAATGACTTAACAAGCACCACAAATGTAACAACTACGAAAGCACAGAAGAAATTTGAGAAGCAAACTCGACAACCTAGTTACATAACCTGTATTTGGCGCCTTATTTCATTATAACCACGAGGACGGTAATTTGCTCCAATATCTCTATCTCACACAACTTTCATGGGGTCAGAAAAGTTTCTTAATGCGTCATTCCCTTTATTCAAGATCCTTGCTATAATAGTATCTGCCACAAGTGGCACGTCTTAACCAAGCTACTAGCTTCGTTAGCACTGTTTGCACTTCATTCATTCCTAACATAAGGTAAGATTGAATAATTACTTACTAATTTCAGAGACATGGTGCGATATATCAATGTTAACACTGATTAAACAACTGTTATCTAACACAATAAACAATCTATCTTATATACTCCCTCTTTTGTTTACATTTTGCTGTTACCATGACAATAAAAAAACAGTGTTGCCTATAGCATTAATAAAAATGTTACTAAATATAAAATCAAAAGTAACCTTCTTTAGAATGTGATTAGTAATCCAAGTCACAATTACAGCGTAAGAGAAATGTATGTAAAATCGTAATTGTGAATACACAATCAGCTAGTTACTGGTATGACAAAATAGATGTGGCTCAACTGTCTAGGTCACAATTTGGGTCAATATCATGAACAGTTTTTAATTTCAAATTGCTGCTATTTCAGAGAGTAGAATTTTATTATTTCATTTAAATAAGCGCCGAAAGAACATTAAAATCGGGTACGGGGTACCTAAAAATTTTTCTTCCTATACCGGATTGGCTACGCTTATCTTTACTTCATCGGACTTGCTACGCATTTCCTCAAAATATAGAAATTAATAAATTTATATTGAAGTATGTCTTTGAGCTTGCATTACTTATCCTCTGACATTAAAACATCTGCTTTAATCCCAGCAGTCACCCATTCGGTCTCTGACCTCGCCATCATGTTTATCAAAAAAAGTTCTTTTCGATCTATTAAGCATCGAAAACTACATTTTTAATCACGTTTATAAAAAAAATTCTTTCAATCTGTTAAGTATCTAAATGTATCGAACGATACATTTTTCATAATGTTTATCAAAAAAAGTTCTTTTCGATCTATTAAGTATCGAACGATACATTTTTAATCACGTTTATCAAAAAAAGTTCTTTTCGATCTATTAAGTACCGAACGATACATTTTTTAATCACGTTTATCAAAAAGTTCTTTCGATCTATTGAGTATCGAACGATACATTTTTAATCAAGTTTATCAAAAAAGTTCTTTTCGATCTATTAAGTATCGAAATGTATCGAACGATACATTTTTAATTAAGTTTATCAAAAAAGTTCTTTTCGATCTATTAAGTACCGAACGATACATTTTTAATTTCGTTTATCAAAAACGTTCTTTTCGATCTATTAAGTATCGAAATGTATTGAACGATACATTTTTCATAGCTTCTAGAAAATCGGGTACGGGGTCCCTAGAAAATGTTCTTTACTATACCGGATTCTCATTGCTCATCCTCTAACATTAAAAACATCTGTTTTAATCTCAGCGCTCACCCATTCGGGCTCTGACCTCGCCCGATAGTGCTTAAGTAGAGTAGCGGTCACTTGGATAAAAACAATATGCCTTTTTGACCCCTGGGTAAATTAAATGAAAAAATTGGAGGGGTGGTGTTATAAGGATATTTGATTTGGAATATGAATCCCAAATCAAATATCTTTTTTCAAATCAAATTTCACATCAACAGAATTAAATGACATTTCCAAATGTTGTGTAAAATGGGTGTGGGGAAGAATTTAAAAAAAATTAACTGAGGGGGTTGATGTGAAATTTGTAATAAATTTTTTGTTGTACCATTTTTAAAATTATTATTATTTTTATTACTATTATTTATTTATGTATCTATTTATTTGTTTACTCGCAGAGTTTGACAGAGGGTTCAACCCCAACTGTTCACACAGTTTTTATACTGTGAAAATGAGTTTTAAGGTTGAATCGTGTGTTCATTTCGTTTACGCGACAACTGCCGGCGAGTTGAACCCCTCCCCCTGCCAAACCCCGTGTTTGAACAAAGTATATGATGACGTGCTTGAGTGAGTGAATGAGAGAGATATATTGACAATTGGAATGAGAATTGAAATCCGACCTCGACAGGATTCGAACCTACGTCCTTACATT
The DNA here is from genome assembly GCA_018340805.1 of Microvelia longipes. Classification (NCBI taxonomy): domain Eukaryota; kingdom Metazoa; phylum Arthropoda; class Insecta; order Hemiptera; family Veliidae; genus Microvelia; species Microvelia longipes. The sequence goes on from JACMZG010000007.1 coordinate 89,472, forward strand.
GAAAATGTTATTTTTTCGCTCTATTAAAGCATCGAAATTTATCGAACGATACATTTTTAATCACGTTTATCAAAAAAGTTCTTTTCGATCTATTCAGTATCGAACGATATATTTTTAATCACGTTTATCAAAAATATTCTTTTCGATCTATTAAGTATCGAACGATACATTTATCATCATGTTTATCAAAAAAGTTCTTTTCGATCTATCAAGTATCGAAATGTATCGAACGATACATTTTTCATCAAGTTTATCAAAAAAGTTNTAAAATAAAAACACTTTAAACTCATAATTATAATTTATAAGGCAAATTTTATTGAGAAAGATATATTTTACAAGGGTTGGTTTAAGGTTGATTTTGGTTTTCCTGTGAAGGTTGACAAGTGATAAGAGAATTTATGCGAGCCGATTTCTGTTAGTCTGTAAATTGTTTCAGGGTAAAAAATAGATCAACTTACTCTTACAAAATGTTTGCTACCTAGCAATGTTTAACCACTAAAACAGGAGGTTATTTTTTGGAAAACTTAGTTCAAAGTTTAACGAGGAAATTAATTTAAAACGAGAATCAAGAATTTATTGAACTATTATGGAGACCAATAATCACAAAAATAAAAAAGAATCTAGAATAATTTCTTTAAAGAAAAGTATTAAAATGTTAGCTTTGCCGTCGCTAGCTATGTTTTATTCGCATACAATGATCCGACCACTGAAGGTATACATCGATAGATGCTGATTAGTGAATTACACGTATATGCGTTTTATGGTGACTGCTAAGGATGGACTTGGATGATTTCTGTTATTGGAACAATATTAATTACCATACTTGTTTTGGTTTTGAATGTTCAAATACAGTCTTTTAAAGCTACCATGCTTGATAATTAGGATTACGGGCGTACTAATATGCTGCTTCTGAATTATTCACCGGGTATAACTCTTCCTAGTTATATGTGGCTAGGCAAGCTGGAGAATCATATATGGGAAAAAGATGATTCTACGAATAAAAAAATTAATATGCTGATGATAGAACTTCAATTTGAAACCTTAAACTGCTTCTTTCCTGCTTGGATCCTTTCTTTAACTGACATTCTAAAACTTTGCCACTGTGCTGGTGCTATTTGAACTGTGCATGTATGATCATTGAGAATTACTAAAGAAGAACTAGCTACTATGGGTTAGTAAGTTGATAAAAGTTGCTTAATTCATGGGTGTAGAGGTGTATCCAATATAGGCAGCGCTAACTCATAATTTAGTATAGATAAGGAGCTAGTGCTGTTGAGTGGTCATTTTATTTGACCTCATTATATATATAAATTACTACTGGAAATATCGATATTAAGGTGGTAGAGATTAGCTTGACTTGAACATTAGTTTGCTGAAGGTTTAGCTACAAAACCGTGTGCTGTTAAAACTGCTTCAGAATAGCTAGCTGTATTTTCAGTGTAAGATGGTTCAAAGATGGCATTAAATAGCAGATACAAGGACTATACGGATAATAAGGTGACAGAGGTGCTTGAACAAAAGCTGCGAAGGTACAGCTGCGACGGCTGGTGCTATCGGTACTGCTACTGAATGATCAACTGCGTGTCCAGTGTATGATGTTCCATATGTTACGACAGGGAGAACTCCGGCTGATGCATAGCCTAAGCAGATGGCTGCTATGATAACCTGAAATAGAAGATAACTGTTAGCATAATATATTTATCAGAGTTATGAAAAAAATAGCAGGAGCTGTTTGGAATGCTGCCTGTTTATTCATATATAAATGATTACTTTGAAACCTACGAAATTTAATGATGTCGTAAATGTTGAATGTCATAAAACCAATTCTTTGTAGTTTTACACTTAGTAGTTTTTCTTGTTAGTTATCTGGGGGCACGGTAGTGCCCCCGCCAAGTCTAGTAGTCTCTGGTGTACCATCCTTTACAGGAAGCATCTCGAGACTATTTTCACCCCCCTCTATCTTTTTATTGACGACATTAAAAATATAATATGAATATCGACTAAAAGATCTTGTAGAGCTGACCCACTCTACCTAACTTCATATCTTTACCATTCACAGGTGTTGAGATATAATGGCTCAAAGTTAGGCAGTTTAGACACTCACTCACTCATCAAAATTCAAAAGCACTTCCAGCAATCATAGACAACTGAAATTAAGTAACAGCGTTTTTTCAGGTTACAGCGTGGGAAAATATTGTGAGGAAGTCAATGAGGTTAGTCCTGAATGTTAAACCACGCCCTCAATTACAAATCAGACCAACCTTATAGGTTCCTCAACACTATTTTCCCGCGCTGTCAACTGATTTTAGACGTGTGTCGTACTTCAATTTTGCCAATTAATACTATCTAAAAAGCTTTGAAATTTATTTATTGTCTTATTTAAATTTCTTCTCGGCTTTTCACACAACCTTGCTTCGATGGCAAAGGTTAATTTCAACATCAAAGATTACTCTTTTAAGATTAAAGATTATTATTTAAGATTATGAGCAGTAATTACCCTAAAAATCTATTTTAAAGTGGTGAGAAACAGGTTATGCTGGGTACTTGATTTTTCAGCAATTGTCCAAAGAAAATACATTTATTTATATACACACACATATATATATATATATAATATATATATATATATATATATATATTATATTATATATATATATATACACATACACACACACACCACACACACACACACATATAATATATATACTATTATATATATATATATTATATATATATATATATATATATATTTAAAATAAATATAATATTTAAAATAAATCACTGGCCCGCCTCCGTAAGCCTGTCCACAAGCGGCAAAAAGGCCTAAAACCTTGTTTTAGAGTCATGGTAATACAATCAGTGAGTGATTTTCGTAAGGGAAGTTAACATCTTTCAATTAAAGGTAACATCTACGCTAAGCAGTCTCAGCACAGATCTCACTTAAACGTACTTATCCCTTAGAATTGCCAGCCTAATTTTATATTTACTTTTTCCTCATTTATACCTAGGTATATAGGAAAAGTATTGTGTTTGCACCGAATCCCTAAATCGAGATTCAAAAATCAATCTTTGGGTTTTTGCTATCCGGAAAATATTTTTTGTGACGAAATGAACCGGCAGTAATGAATCAGCAAAAATGTCTAAAATTCATAAAACGCGGAACAGCTTGTTGATCGGTTTGAGATCTGACACGCATGTAGTCGTATATAAGACCAACATATGTGTCAAGTTTCATCACATCATCAGCATTAGTTCAATTTTATCAAATGACGTTACATCTTAAAAAAATGTTTAAATCTTGAGTTAAAATTTAGTATATGTATACCTTTATCTAAGAATAATACTATAAGTTCAGTTTTAATACGCTATTATATCTATAGTTTATGTTAGGATCACTAATGTTAAGCAGCTTCGGGTGAGATCAGTGGTTGGATGCGTGACCGCTGGGAATAAAATTGTATAATACAATTTTTAATACTTTTTAACTATTATTATTATTATTTATTCATCTTCTTATTATTTTTTACGATTTATTTATATCTATTTACCACTTATTTTTACTAATTTTAATTACTCCGGCCTGAGTGCGATCACTGGATTGTTTCTCTACCAAGTCTCTCAAGCCACTAAACTATTTTAACTCTAATACTTGTAACAATCATAATTGTTTTTGTATTAATTAATAAAATATGTTGAAAAAAGATAACTTGAATTAACATGACTTAAAACAGTTTAATTGCCGCAGTGGTATACATAGATATACTAGTGGGGGCATAGACTATCGCAATTCATTGAGAGGCGTAAAAAATCATTTTGAGGCTCTTAGAGGCTCTGTGTAACCTCATTGAAACCTCCTTCAAGAGTAATTTAAGGCTGTAATAAATAAATTAATTTTGGCTTTGTTAGTGTTTTCATGTGTATTTTTAACGTTCTACTATATGAGTTCCAATCCTCCAATCCAATCTCTCTTTTAAAAAGGCACCACGGCTAATGCCGATTTTGCATGTAAGTTGCTTAGTATTACAAAAAATGTATCTTGTAGAAACTTTATGCAAATAATGTTTATTTTATTTATTTCAATTATATAATATGAGTTTTTTGATTATTTATTTAATTGCATTTTATATGAGTTACTTTTTTTCGATGTTTCTTTTGAAATTTAACCTATAAGGTCTTCTGTAATATATCTATCTTATTATCATCATTTATTGTCAAGGATTTTGAATACAGGGGATGACGCACTGTAGGTCAGAATTGTCAGTGACCCCCCTTAAAATTCCATGGAGACAATTTAACACACAAATTAAAACCAACAGCAACATGCTGGATACAGACTGTTCTATCTATCCTTACTATGTATATATCTTTCAGGTCTCTTCACAATTTAGAAGGCAGGACTCGATCCTATGAATGGTGTTCCCAATCGTTTATTGCTTGAGAACAATTTTACTATAACTTAAAACACTGCTTTTAAACTTGCATTCACTCACTTTGAGTGAGCTATAGTATACTTCATTGATTTGAAAATGTTATAGGCGACAAATGACTATCAGTAACAGGGCAACCTAGCAATTGTCAGCAGATTGGTTGAAGCAGCAAATGAAGAAGTACGAGAAGCAACTGGTACTGGTAGCTAAACTAACCTGTAATTTTGGATTTGCTTCTTTTCTTACATTACGTAGGACCCATGGAGCTCAATTGATCTTCTATCTCTCATACACAACTTTCATGGGTCAGAAAGTTTCTTAATGTCGTCATTCCTTTTTTCAAGATCCTTGCTATAATATATCTGCCACAAGTGGATCACGTCTTAAACCAAGCTACTAGCTTCGGTTAGCACACGTTTCATTCAATCATTCCTAACATTAGGTATAAGATAATTTATTGAATTATTACTTACGATATTCAGAGAGGCATGGTGCGATATTATATAGTAATAGTTACGATGTAAACTACACTGTTTATCTTAACATAATAAAAACTATGCTATACATTACTACCCTCTTTTGTTTACATTTTCTGTTACCATGACAATAATAAAAAAACAGTGTATGCCTATAAGCAATTAATAAAAATGGTTACTAAAATATAAAATTAAAAGTAACCTTCTTTAGAATGTGAATTAGTAATGCAAGTCAATTACAGCGTAAGAGAAATGTATGTAAAATCGTAATTGTGAATAACAATCAGCTAGTTACTGGTATGACAAATAGATGTGGCTCAACTGTCTAGGTCATAATTTGGGTCAATATCATGAACACTTAGTTTTATTTTCAAATTGCTGCATTTCAGAGAGTATGAATTTTATTACTGGAATTAATTTAGGCGCCGAAAGACACATTAAAATCGGGTACGGGGTACCTAAAAATTTTTCTTCAATATACCGGATTGGCTACGCTATATTTACTTCATCAGACTCGCTATGATTTTCCTCAAATATAGAAAATTAATAAATTTTATTGATGTAATCTTTGAGCTCACATTAATCCTCATCTGACACAGCAAAAATCTGCTTTAATCTCCAGCAGTCACACATTCGGTCCTGACTCGCCATCATGTTGGTACTCCAAATAGTTCCTTTTCAGATCTAAAGATATCGACAAACTAATTTTATCAAGTTTAATAAAGTAAAAAATATCTTTTTACCGAACGCAATTCTGTTTAAGTATTCTAAATGTATCGAACGATTGTTTATCAAAAAAGTTCTTTTCGACTATTAACTATCGTAAATTTTCACGTTTATCAAAAAAGTTCTTTTCGATCTATTAAGTACTCGACGATACATTTTTAATCAGTTATCAAAAATTTTCTTTTCGGAAGTATCGAAATTCGATACATTTAATCACGTTTCAAAAGATTCGACTACTTTAAGTATTTAATCGACGGTACTTTTTAATATTTATCAAAAAAGTTCTTTTCGATCTATTAAGTACGGAAAATACATTATTAATTTCGTTATCAACAAACGTTCTTTCTTATTAAGTATCGAAATATATTGACAGATACATTTTTCTAGCTTCTAGAAATCGGGTACGGGGTCCCTAGAAATGTTCTTTACTATGTACCGGATTCTCATTGCTCATCCTCTAACATTAAAAACATTCGTTTTAATCCCAGCGGTCACCGATTTGGGCTCTGACCTCGCCCCGATAGTGCTTAAGTAGAGTAGCGGTCACTTGGAATAAAACAATATGCCTTTTTGACCCCTGGGTAAATTAAATGAAAAATTGGAGGGGTGGTGTTATAAGGATATTTGATTTGGAATATGAATCCCAAATCAAATTTATTTTTCAAATCACAATTTCACATCAACAGAATTAAAGCATTTCCAAATGTTGGTAGTAAATGGGTGTGGGGGAAGAATTTAAAAAAAATTAACTGAGGGGGTTGATGTGGATTTGTAATAAAGTTTTTGTTGTACCATATTTATAAATTATATTTTTTATCTATTATTTATTATGTATCTAAATTTATTATGTAATTACTCGCAGAGTTTGACAGAGGGTTCAACCCGCAATCTGTTCACACAGTGTTTTATACTGTGAAAATGAGTTTTAAGGTTGAATCGTGTGTTCATTTCGTTACGCGACAACTGCCGGCGAGTTGAACCCTCCCCCTGCCAAACCCCGTGTTTGAACAAAAGTATATGATGACGTGCTTGAGTGAGTGAATGAGAGAGATATATTGACAATTGGAATGAGAATTGAAATCCGACCTCGACAGGATTCGAACCTACGTCCTTTACATTGAAAATGTTAATTTTTTCGCTCTATTTAAAGCATCGAAATTTATCGAACGATCATTTTTAATCCGTTTATCAAAAAGTTCTTTTCGATCGATTCTATTAATATCGAACGATATATGTTTAATCACGTTTATCAAAAATGTTCTTTTCGAATCTATTAAGTGATCGAACGATACATTTTATCATGTTTATCAAAAAAGTTATTTTTATCTATTAAGTATCGAAATGTATCGAAACGATACATTTTTCTTCAATGTTTTATCAAAAAAGTTCTTTTCGATCAAATTAAGTATCGAAATGTATCGAACGATACATTTTCTTCATGTTTATAAAAAAAAGTTCTTTTCGATCTATTAATTTCGAATCCAAAAATGACATTTTCAAATCGATTTATAATAATACATTAAATATATTAAACGATACATTTTAATCCAAAAATTATTGAGATGAGGAATATTTTAATAAAATTAAACAGCATTTGTCTTTCACAACGATATAATTTAATATAAATAGTCAGCTTTCAACCATAACGATCATCCATCAGTGGCGGTGATATGAGTCATCAACATTGACATGGTCAACGCCGGAAGACCTAAATCTACATGACAATAACCGCGGAAGCCTACCTAGTTTATTGTCTCAACTTAGTTGAAGTTGCCCAAAAAGCTGATCATCCAACAATTTTTTTTTATTTCAAAATCCTTCCTGTTGAATTATTAGCTGAGAAAGCAGTCTTGATAAAATACTATCAACTTGACAATAAATATATATTAAATATACTTATGAAACATATTATACATAACATATTAACAAATTATCTTAACTTGTTATTGTGTTAAAATGTGGATAAAATAAATGCTTTTTAGATAGGGTTACTATCTAAAAAAAAAAAAAAAAAAAAAAAAAAAAATTATCTTAACTAACTTTGTACAAACACCACTATGTAAAACTGAGAGAAAACAAAAATTTATCAATATCTTGGAACATTATACTAATGGTATAATCAACTACCAATCAAAAATATAACAAATTCAAACCATAGACATATTTAAGAAATTGTTAATCAAATTCTAGGTGGATTAATGAAGATATGTTATTTACATATATAACATATGTTTTTAACTTTATTTTAACTTGGGGTAAAGTTGTTTGGTGATGTTCTTTTGTTGTTTTGGAATGGTTAACTAGTTTTTTGGTGATGGTGGTTTGTTTTTGTGAATTTTTTTATTGTTTACACTGGAGAGGTAAAACGTCTCTTTTTAATGTTTATGTAAATAAATAAAAAATTTTAATTGGACTGAAGTTTTTATTAATCCACTTAGAATTTAATTTTTAACAGTCCAATAACAATTTTGTTAATTAAGCTTGTTTACCAATACCTTCATGATCAATATTTTAATGAAAGTTTCTAAATCACTGCGTATTCTAGAAACGCAGGAGTATTCCTGAAGAACAATTTGAGATACTAAAGTAATATACAAAGATATAAATGAATTTTTTAATATAAAATGTACCCCTATCTTGAGACTGGACTTTAGGTCTACGAGTTTAACTCCTATTGAGGACTCGCCAAATTATTAATTGTACATAAATATAATTTATAATAATATGTTTTTAAATAAATCAAATATTGTAAAAAATAGTTTTGTAATATGTTAATATTGTATCTTTGGTGGAAATGAACTATTTATTATTACTTAAACTATTGCGTAGACCAATTTTGAAAAAAATCCTGAATTACGCATCCTTTAATTCTTTCAGGATACGTAAAAATATTATTTCTCTATATATATTGTTAATAGATTTGCTCAAAATAGCTTTACCTGATAATAAACCACAACTTCGTCTTTTACTAAACATTATTTAGTATGTTTTTGCAATTTTGAATAGAGAGATACAATATTGTACGATGAGACACTAAATGAAGAAAGAAAAATGCAATGCTACATCTGGGAACTGATAGATCATTCAACAATATGCATGTATTGCTAAACTCAGCAGTAAATGATATATGTTTTGCTCGCCAAGCAATACGGTGCTCTCTTGACGAATATCGAATGATGGAACAGTTCCCAGATGTAGCATTGCATTTTGCTGTTACATTTCCTAGGTGTCTCGCAAATTATATTGTGTCAACTATTTATGTTTTGCAAACTCGGTAGTATCAAAGATATATGTTTTGCTTGCCATGCATGATGGCGGTAAAAGAGCAACGCTCGTCTCTGGTAAGTATTTTCACATTACATTCTTCGGAATTAAATTGAAGGTCAGAGTGAGTTCAAGCTCTGTCGGCGGCCCCTGTGAGTTAGACGTAACGAAACAAGAGTGGGCATGACATTATGTCGAGCCAGACATAATGGAGTGACAGATGTAGCATTGCATTTTGCTTGCTACATTCCTAGGTGTCTCTCGCACAATTATAAAGAGTTTAACAATTTATTAACTGTAATTTATATAAAAAAAAAATGAAATGACATTATGTATGATGTGTTCACATAGAGATATTTATTACTAGAGGGGCTCTATTGGTTGATTTTTTATTAGATTTATTATTTACCTTAACTCATTCTTGAAGGAGGTTTTTCAATGAGGTTACCACAGAGCCCCTGAGAGCCCAAAACCATAGAGATATATACTAGAGGGAGCATAGCCTATCTCAATCCATTAAGAGTCCTGAAACAACATTTTGGGGTTCTCAGGGGCTCTGTGTAACCTCTTCTAAAAGTGAGTAAAGGTTATAAAAAATCAAATGCTTGCGGCTTTCCGCACATTTTTGGGTATTAATTTGTATTTTAAACGTTCCAGTATATAGGTTACAGTAATTTTATCCAGTTTATTTGACTATATTGATAGCCGAAGGTGGTCAGGTTATTTTTCCGATGTTTCGAAATTCAACTAATAGGGCCCCCCTCTTGTAATATATCTCTCTGCTCAAAAAGATCTTTCAGGCCTCTCAATGTATTGAGATGGCCTATGCCCTCTTTAGTACATATCTCTATATGTGTTTAGATGTACACATTTCTTTAAAAAAACGTTATTGCTCTAACGGCTGATTCAATTTAAATGGAACTTGGCTTAAAAGTTCTGTGAGGAAATTTGGGGTTGATGTCTAATTAGAATTTGGGGTTTATTCAACCCGGCGTATCAAAATAGCGTCACTTTTAAGTCGCAACCACATCCGCGGAACAATTGAAATGGTTTTGCTTTTCCTTACCAACTACCGTAGGTAAGGAAACATATTGTATTCGCTCGTAAATTCCGAAATAGCTTTCATCATAATTACCCGTTCCAGGCATTTTAGGACGTTCTGAGTGGTTTTTATCATGTCTGTGTCACGCATAACTCTCGCTTATGCTAGAGATGTGAAACTTGGCAGAAAATCAGACTTTAGGTCTAGTTTTGCTGCCCGGAAGATGCTAGTTTTTTAGACTACGATAACCTTTTTGCTTAAACGTCAAAAATTGTTAAAACTTAAAAATACAATTAAAATTTTTTAATTATTTTAGTGCTTTTCAACGTTTCACATATTTTTGGATTTCATTTTCCCGGAATTTTTTTTATAGAAAATGCGCTACAAATAAGAGTAAATAAGAGAAATTCTGTGCAGTGCCGATTTTGGAATAATGCCTATAGCTTTATATAAACTATGGTTAAATACGAGCATTTTCTCTATAAAATCAACAGCAAGAGAGCAAATATTGCAATAAAAATTCGCCCGAATTGCAAACATTTACACACGAATATTTTAAAGATATAGAAGGAAAACAAATTTTGAATGGGGTGTTGTATTTAATGTTTTTGGGGGGCGATAAACTGAACAAAACAGGTCTAAAGTCGATACGACAACTTTTAGTGACCTAAAAGTAAAACAAACGGTGTCAAACCACCGGATAACCTAAAATAGGCCGATAAACAACATAATATGTCAAGTAGGGTGTCTTCTTCATGTTTTTTGGAGTGCTGAATCCAATAAAACAACTCCGGAAGAGATAAGATCACTCATGGTACACAAAGGTAGGGTTCCCAGATTCGAATCTTGTTATTAATGATAACTTGAATATGCATTATAAGAGATGATATATTATTATGTTATAAATAATTATCAGCTGTTCAAAATACAATTTACCAAAGCAATAAGTACATTTATTACTTTCTTAAGTTGCATTTATACCTCCGTTGCAATGTATTGTCTAACACTTCATAAAGTCTTCATTCCTTTAACGCCACGTGCGACTGGGGTGCGTAATTCATATCAATCGTCTCAAACTTGAATATACTTATGTCATTCAATAATTTCGAATCACACTGAATTAAAATCTGCCTAAATTAGTTACAAGAAAGTAAAATGATCAATAATTGATTAAATATATTAAGAATAAAGTTAATTATTTGGTTGTTGGTGTTTAACACAAAAAATGAGAATGAACTGTTTAAAAAATGTAACGAAATATATTTTGGTTCGCTTTATTATTCACATGGTGTACGAAAAACATTGTTTTGTTGGTTCCTCAAGTTGCGCATACGATCATATAATCGAAATTATGTTAAAACGTCGCTGTTGTGATGAGTAGCGGTTGTGGCGGGGTTATTGATATAAACAGTAATAGTGAAAGTTTGATTTGATTAGTAAAGTTCTTCGACTCAAACATGAAGTGTTTAATTGTTATTTTGTCGGTAAGTAAAGCGTCCGACATTTTGAAAAACTATTAATATTTAATTTTAGTTGTTTTAAAAGTTTGAATTTAAAATAAGTGTGTTCTAAAATGGCCATCAGTAGCGACGTGTAGAACTTACGGCTTTTAGCGGCTATATCCCTTGAGTCTAGTCTCTGATCTTAACAAGTTACTGGACTAGCCATGAGCTTGGATGTTTCGTTTTAGTGTACTTGGTATAGCCACTCTCGGAGCAAATTCTAACTAGTGGTTGATTAGTGCTCAGTTTTGAACGCGTTTTAGATGTATATGTGCTTTTTCACCATAGAGATATTATTACTAGAGGGGCCCTATTGGTTGAATTTTGAAACATTGAAAAAGTATCCTGACCATTTTCACCCAATTTTCATTAAATTTAGGGTGCTTAGCCCTTATTTTTTTTTGCTTTTAAGCTGATCAGTCGACAATTCCTCTTCCGAACGGCTGTGAACCAGTGGCGGTGATAACGCCGAGGCTGCCTGATCGGTTCAAGAAAAACTTCAAACGTCAATAACATCAAAATGGAACCATGCTTGCCAAATTTTTGCCAAATTTAAGTTGTTGGTTGTTTAAAAGTTATGAACTCTATTTAAAATTATATTTTTTTAAATTAATGAGACTATAAATTCGTTTGCATCATAATCGATCATATTTTTGCTAAGTTTCAACTCGATTGCATATACTTTCTTGATTTTCTAATGACGTCATATAATACCCAAAAAATGGGATTCTTTGCCTAACTTTGAAACATATACAAAGTTTACTCCCGCCCCAATGCCCCAAACATGCAAACAGCCTCAGTTACGATTTTTTAATTAACTGCATTATCAAAAACTATTTAAGAACCACAACGGTTAAAATACTGAACTCATTCCGTACTTGGTCCCGAGTTTGAAAAAGGTGAGAGGGGATAATTTTATTTGTTTGCCACCAGTAGCACATCATGCGTTTCAGATCAGAGCCGCTGACAACCGAATCTGATCCAAATCCATTTCTGTAATTAACCTTAACCTTTCAAACAAAATCAAACTCATATTCATCTAAGCGCCTAAACGAGTTAAAAACTGTAACATTTCTCCGAGGTCGCACCAATTCCATAAACAGAAGTCACTTTTAGGAGTGCCTTTAACAAGTGTCGTAATTTAAATAACAAAGAACAATCCTTTAAATATGTCCACTTCACTTAAAGACAAATATTCTTTCGAAAAAGCAGTCTAGTCATGCATATTTATTTGAAACATTTAAATAAAAAAAATAAATGTAAAACACAGTATAAACTTTATTTAATATATATTTATTTACGTACTGTAAATTAATTAATGTTATAATTCTTTAAAAACAACTAAATTAAACTAGTATAGCAAGTATTGTTTGACATATTTTAATTTAGGTAATTATAATTATTAAATTTGATTTGCGTATTAATTTATCAGGTACTTATGTCAAGTTATATCATTGTAATTTTGAAATCAGGTGTTAAAGGTTAGAAGGTTTGTTAGTTTGAAAGGTAGTTAAAAGATTTCGATTTTAGAACATGTCAATGGTTTTCCTAAGATGTCGGACATTTTTATCAATTTGCTTAAGGCTATATTA